>WBNO01013561.1:332879-486722 GCA_013400575.1 Peucedramus taeniatus
GGGCGGACCCCGACGCCGGCTCGGCGCCCCGCGGAGGCGAAGCGCTGTCCCGAGCCCCGACCGCCCGGAGCGTCCAGCCCTCCCGTCCCGCGGCCCTGGGGCAAACATCGCGCCGGCCCCTGGCAGCACCTGGGGGCGAGGAACCTGGTCCTGCAGGCGAGGACTTAAAAGTGAAGAAGAGGGGGACAAATAAAACATAACTTACCCGTTCATGGTGTTACAATGCGTACTTTGGCAATGAATTTGAATTGAAATTGAATTGAATGACAGTGGCTCGTCATTCTTTAACATGTAGACTTTGAAAAACAAAATGCTATGTCACGGCCTATTCATTATTTTATGAATGTGTCTTTACACAAACTGTAGAAGATCAAACAAATTCTGAAGGAAAATTGCATTCTGCTGTGTTATATAATTAGTAGTGACTTCTGTATGACTTGCCTGGGGAAATGATTGCATCAATGGAAGTTTTTAAAAATGTATAAACCTCCCTCAGCTAAACAGAGCCTAGGCCAGGCTACATGATTCCCTGAGCCCTCTTTCCCCCTTATAATCATTTCCAAATGCTTTGTACAAATCGTGGTAAGGGCAGCAACCCCCCCCCCCCCCCCCCAGTTACTCTCAGTTGTTCTCTGAGGGAGTGGCCTTATCCTAGTGCAGCATGACATAAATGGAATTCATCAGTTTTACTGTTTCCAACCTACAATCTAGGCAAATGCTACTAGTCCATTCCATTATCTCAAAACAGAGGTAGCACAGTACTTTAGGGAAAAAGGCAAAGGTATTTTGAGGAAAAAAAGAAAAGCGTACAATA
The DNA here is from genome assembly GCA_013400575.1 of Peucedramus taeniatus. Taxonomy (NCBI): domain Eukaryota; kingdom Metazoa; phylum Chordata; class Aves; order Passeriformes; family Fringillidae; genus Peucedramus; species Peucedramus taeniatus. The sequence continues at coordinate 333,694 of WBNO01013561.1, forward strand.
ACACAAAATATATCCTGGAAAGATAAATCACTTGAGCCAAAGTGTTTATGTGCTCTGATGCTGATGTACTGTACTCAACAAGCTTCCAGTTATGGATCTTCCATGGATCTTAATCCCTATTGCAGAGGAAATAATCTTTAAGTGTTCCCATGGACAGTCAACTTGGCGTGAACAAAGAACACAGTATCTGCATTTACCAATAAAGTCCATTTTTGTCTCTCGGGTGAACAATCTGTGCTACTCCCCTTCCTGGAAAACAAGGCAGGGTAGATACTTGAGCAGTTGCAGAGCATGTATTGGAAAGCAGCACCCAACAGAAAGAAATCTTACATAACAAACTTCAAATTACCAGAATCTCCAGGCAGGTAGGCGGGAAAAAAAGGGTAGAAAAATACAACCCCGAATGCCTGATTTTCTCTTGTAAATTTCTGCTTTTTATTTCAAGGAGATGTTTTCAACTGGAAAACTCTGCATATATCATATGCTCTGATAACCAATGTTTGTTTGTCTGCTCTGCAGGTTTGACCACAGAAAGTAGGTAAGCAAGATGGAAAGAGGTTTGCAGGATTTCTATGCTTGAGCTCTGTACCATCACCAGTTTCTTCTAACCACAGATGCAATGCAAAAGAAATGCAAAACATCGCAAAAGGATTAAAACAGGGGTGTTGTTTCTAATAAATACCCCAAGTTGAAAAGAATGGTATGGAGGAGAGCAGAAGCCCCACTGGTAGAGAAGGTAGAGAAGAAGCAAACCAGTAAAGGGAAAGATGCAAAACTTTGAGAAAACAGAGTAATTCAGGGAAAGGGGGAAAAAGCCAAAAAAAAAGCCAGGAAGGTAAAGAATGCCCTAGAGGGAGAAGCCAGAGAGGGGAAGGACTAAAGGTGAAATTTTGCAGGTCAAACTTGTTTAGCCTAGAAATTAATTGCCACTGAAAAGGAGTTTGCCTCCCATTAACCCTCTTCATCCCCCTCTTCCAGCCACACACTGCCACCACCTCCCTTCCCTCTGCCTCCCTCTGCCTCCGTGCTTCTCACAAACCAATACAGCAAATGAAGCACACACCTTTCTTTCCATTTAGCAGACTGAATCAGCCCTCCGAGGGAGGAGATGAGTGCCAGAGCTGGCACAAAAGAAATCTGGAGACTGTCTATTTGGGAGTAGGATACTGGGGGCAGATGAAGAGCATGCATGGAAGTGCTTTGCAATAATAACAGGTTGTTACATTGGTACAGCTAAGATTAAAAATAAAGAATACATGATAAGGAAACTGCAGTTGAACTTTTTATGATGACAAGAAAGAGTTGTGAGCAAAAACTTACAATTTGGGGGGGTATCAACCCAGAAAAATGCAGGTTTACTAGATCCAGTTTTATTCTGTACACATAATATAAAAAACATGGAGAAAAGATTCTTGTGTCTACCTAGTATCAGAATTTAAAACTAATTGCTGACTACAGAAGGTGTTTTCAGAGGCTAGATCTCAACAAAAGGTTTCTGGATTTTGAGCACAAGCTATTGTGGCTGTGATTAGAAAGCTCCCTTACACCGCATTTATAGTGGCCAAGGAGTCTATGATTTCAAACTGCACAGGGTTTGGAGCCCACCCTGGTCTGCAGTGAAGAGGAACCCACTGAGCTGTACTAGTCAATTGCCTGCAATCATCTGTCCCTCTCTTAAGCCACTTAACAACCAGGATTTACAGACAGATCTTTCTGGCCATTCTGATTACATTTTACCCTTTCACATTCCATCCTTATTCACTTATGATGCATTTATGATTCCTCCCTGCTGTTCCTTCCAAATTTTCTTCCTCCTTTACTTACCTGATAATGTATACCCCAGGAATGCATGCAGCTCACTTTGGGAAGTGTAAACCTTCCAGGTCAGCTTCTCTTAAGAGAGGATACAAAGCATCACAGTTAGCTTCCTGTATGTTCATTCCAGGGCAACTCAATCAATTCATGCTTTCCCTGATTCCCATTGTGGTTGTTCCTTACACAGCTTTGAGGAGCTCTAATGTGGGCTTTACGCCTGCAAACATAGATTTTATTAAAACTGTCACTTCCCTCCTGTGTATCATTGGTCACTGACAACAGAAAAGAAGAATGAACAGTTTCAGCTAAAATTTAATTGCTTACAACACAGCAGTTGGGAAATGAGTAGGTAATGGAATCTTACCTACCTGATCATTAGTGAAGCCAAGTTTTGTTTTTCCAATATTACTGCAGGAACTGAGTGCTTTCTCAACAGTAACTGCTAATAAACAAAGGAAAATAGCTATTCAGTTGCAGACAGCACACAGTTACGAAACTGGGGAGAAGAGACTTCTCTACTTCTCTGCCATGAACTTCACCTGGAGCTAGTGACTCAAGCTGTCTGATGTCTCATCAGATGAGTTTCCAAATGTATCCTGTTTGGGGAGGGCAGCCAGCATGGTCCTTACTGCAGTAAAGGATTTGTCTAACCTAAATGTAAACATCTACAACCTCCATCTCAGCTTACCACCACAGGCTTCCCTCTTCCACAGGGAGAAACCTACACATCTGGTGTGTATGTGTGTCACTCCAAGCAGACATCTAAAGCAGGGCACATAAATTGAAGTTCTACCTGAGTGAGAGTCCGTGCTGCCCTTCAGGCATCTGCAGTTAAGTGAGGAGAAGCCCACCTGGGAGATCAGCTATTAGAGCTCACCTGACTTTCAGAAACACCCTTAACAGTGTCAGTGCCTTGGTTCTTTGCATTCAGAAAAGCAGGGGCTACCGTACACATGAAAATACAGTCAATATCTTCAGGTGAAAAACCTTGAGGCAAGCATGAAGGTCTTGTTTTGCTTGACCTTTCTTATAGTACATGAATGCAGCTTCCATACAGAGGTAACTCCACATCTGGAAAAGACTCGCCTCTGGCTGCTGAACTGGAGCCAAGAGTGATACTGGCAGCACACTTCTTCCTTGGGGAATTAGCACTTTTCTTATGCTGGCCAAATGTTCATTTGGTCGCTACAAGTAATGGTTTAAGTCTATTTCCCAAAAAGAAGGGTGAGAAAAGATGACAGACAAGTATCTGAAATGCATAAAGTTCTATAAACAAAACCTAGAAACTAAGGAATTGGAATTTAGGGATAATACATAACAAAAATCTTTTGTTCAGAACTTTTTTATTTTCTTTATTTGCTACCTATCAAAATATGTTGATAATTTCCCACCAGTTTGTAACAGAACTTAGGGAAATAGTACTTAAAGCCCATGAAGAATGAAGTGCCATCTCACTCCTGGAGATGCTTCTTTACAATAATGACACAAATCTTCTTAGACAGAAAGAAATCCTATTTGGAAAGAACTTGATCACTGTAATTTCCTAGATGTCTGAAAGCTCTTTATAAGAGATCTAATACATGAGAAGAGTGTGACCCTGTCAGTGCTCTCAAGGAGTTGCCCAAGCATTGTTCATACTGGTGGAGAAGAAGTGAGTGCCTTATTCTTGGGGGTCAGGTACAAAACAACCTCAATGCAAACACTTGTGCTTGCACCAGGTGGGAAGGAGAGGAACTGCACCTTGTGCACCCCCACGAAATGCTCCAACGCCGAGAAGCCCTCGAGGACAAACCAGACTCCAGACTATAACTTAAAGCTTCAAAGCGCACTGTGCAGAGGGGCAGGAGGAGCAGCTTTTCTTAAGAATGTAATCAGTACATATCAAGAGGAGGACCCTTGACTCTTCTCCATGCCCTCTGCTTGTGGTCAGTCAGCCAGAGCTGCCAGAGCTGCTGCTGCCTGATGGGGTGTCAGCTGGATGCAGGAGCAGCAGCAACAAACGTAGCTGTAGGGAAAGGTGAGAATCAAGACAATATGCCCCAGAGCCAAAACCAACTATTCTGGTAAGCATTTGATATAAGAAATGGACAACTCATGGAGCAATCACAAGGGAAACCTTTCCCGTAATGTGAAAGATGTTAGCAAACATCCAGGAGTTTGTTAGCACTGGTGTGCTACCAGAACCTTATGCAGTTCTTAATTTATAAGGCCCTATATATATACATGCTGTATAATTGACTGTAGGTCAGTGATGTCCTACATGGGATAGTGCATATTACTGCACCATGAGTTATCAGCAGTATGGCAAAGAAATTTAATCTAAAATACTTTCGATTTAGACAAAGGTTAAATTACTATGTATCCCTTAAATTATATTATATTATATTATATTACTATATATCCCTTATATGTGCACTATGGTCTGTGTTTCCAGCATCAGTGAAAATTCACTAGAATATCTGTAAACTAAAACTACAAACCACTAACTTGTAGATCAAAAAACTACCATAAAACATAGCATCAAATATTTTTTCAACAAAAATCAGCATTAACCTCATGGGTCACTAGAATTCATTTGGGTTTTAAGGCTGCAGAAGAAACTACCAGTTATCTTGCCATATTTTTCTCACCTTAGAGGCTGCAGTTTAAATAAATGTGACCATTCACTGTTTCACATGAAAATAAATGACAGGGTTTCAGGTCTAATTTTTTTTATGTTTGTTTTTCCTTGTTGACCCAGACCAAGATAAAAATAAAGGGGGGGGGGGGGGGGAGAATAAGGGGAAAAAAAAGAAATGTAACTTCCAGGTTAAGACTATCAAAACAGCTTAGGAGACTTAGGCATGCAAGCCAAAAATCTCAGTAAAGTCTCATCTCTGTAAATTATAGTCATCTGGGAAAATAGCAATTCACTAGAAGATTTTTCTAGTTCCTGAGAGTGGGTAGATCTCCATGTATTTCCTTCCTTGTTTATCTCCTTGCAACTCACCTTCACTGTAAAGCTGGGCTGTGCTCTCACTAGCAATTATTTTGCTCCCTTAAATGTCTTCCAAGAACTGAAGAGGGAGAAAAACACAATTTTCTTTCATTACATATGACTTTTACAGAAATTTCAGCTATATAAAAAAATTTTAAAACCACTAACTTGAAACAAGTTACTTACAGATACATGATCTGGTTGCTCTGATTAGAAAGAAGAATGCTTATCAACAACAGACAGAAGCATGGGCCCCTATCTAAATTTACCATCTAAATATTTGACAAGAATTTCGGAGGAGGAAGGGCTCTTTCACAAACCAAAAGTTTATTCAAAATTGTTTCATTAATAGTATGGGATTGTTAAAATCCATTTAGTCTGCAGAGTAATAACTACACAATAAACCTCCCAAGAAGTAACGTGTCTACTGTACATTTTGATTTAATGTTGTAATTCATAAACCAGTTTTGCGCTGTAAAAGTAATTACTTCAAGACTGGAACAAGACCAAGCCTCTTGTGACCCACAATAATAATATTCATAATGTTAACAAACCTCTTCAAATGAAGTCATTGTTTAATACATTTCAGGCTATATGTGAAGTGGTTGCAAACATCATGTTTTTGTAGTTGTCAATAATTTGGGGATCATGTAAGCAGATGGACATTGTGTTCTTCTGGATTTCAACTGTAAATTAAGAGTCAGGGTATTATTATTCATGGTATTCACTGGGGCTGGTTGAAAAGCTGGTGTTCCAGCTGAGAAGGAACTTAGCTTTTCAAAATTTGACTTTCATCCGATTGAGTCTAAAGCCAACATTTTCAAAGTTTTTGTGAACTATTAATTCTTATACTTTTTTTTTGGAGCCAGATAAAGACAAATCATGAAGCAGTCTGCTGGTTAGCAATGAGCCTGACAAAAATTCCTCTTTTCTCTGAGCCCTGGCAGAGCGCTCATGCAAACTGCCCTTGGAGTGACAGTCCCTGGGAGGCATCCCAGTACATCTCTGCTTCAGGGCAGGGAGCCTGGGAAGCCAGAAAGGCAGCCTGAGAATTACTGTGGAATTAGGATTTGCCACAGTCCTGTGAAGCCCTGAGGTCTTGGCATTGACAAGCTGCAGGGCCGTGCCATCTCTGGCGGTGCCAAGCCCTGGCAGGCAGCCTGTCCTATGGCTGGGGAGGCTGCTGCAGAGCAGTTCTGTCAGCCAGCCCACGCTGGTAATGGGAACTGAGAATTTTCAGGATCACTGGGCCTGGGTTTGGATCGCTCAATGGACTTTACCAAAGATATACACTCTTGAATCAGTCCCAGGCCTTGGGCTGTGGGACAGCCCAGGAGGGGCTGTCATAAACCCAGAGTCTCCTTGCAGCCTGCTTGTAGCTCAAGGATAGTTTTCCTGGATTGATTAGAAGTGAATTCAAGGAGTTGCAAATGAATTATTTGAAAGCCAGTAAATCAGTTTTTCCCACTATAGTAAATTTCTACTCATTAGCACGATTAATGGCTTTTGAAATGTTTCTTCTTTTGTATTTATAAAACGGAATCATATCCAATAACTTCACACATTGAGTTCCTTATGAGGTATTTTGAACTTATATATATGACTGTCCACTGAATTAGCAATGAGCATTTTTATAGTGTGCTCTAGCAATTTACATTCACTGTCTGGTTTTACTCTGAAGAACAGGAATGGTTACAATATCACTGTGTGGTGTCTGAGGGCTCCAAGCAGTAATGAGCTTTATTTGAGCATCATTTTCCCTGGCCATAAGTTTATTGTTGTTTTCACCTTGAGGCTGCAAAAGCATCAAAGCATATTTGTTTTCTAGTAAGAAACTTCAGTCACCTAAAGATGTGGGCATAAAAGTTCCCCTGACCTGTCATGACAAGTGAGAGAAAACATGAGGGAACAGACTTCAGCACTCAAAGGGGAGATGGAGAAATGCAGAATGTTAAACGCTCTGGATGACTCTTACGCTAAGTCTAGAAACATTGTAAAGAAGTTAGGAAAAGAACAAACAACAACAACCATGTCCCAGTGTTCCAGGTGCAACTCATCTTCAGATTCAGATAGTTACCCATCAGTGTCTCTGCAGGAGTTATGCATCTTGGTCCCCATTTAGTCACTGAAAATCTACTCTATACAAACAGTAGAGTTGAAAGAGTTTGGGAAATGGCAGTCTGAAGCAGAAGCTGTGTTTGATCTGTTGGACACATTTCCAGACCCAGATGAGTGCACTGACTATATGTGCCCACCTGGAGAAGCTGCTATTGCAGACACATCCATGTACAGAACCCTAAAACAAGCTGTGCTACCCAAATGTAGGAATGACTGTGTTAAAGATCTTTGGTCCAACTGCCTGGATAGCCTGTTTCAATAATCATGTGTTTCTACAGTCTAAACCAATGCAAGCTGGAGCATGGGAAAGGGATTTCTTCCCAAGGCAAAGAAAACCAAGAAGGCCTTTCTTAGATGTCCAGGCAAAATGGATTAATACCTTACCCAGCTAGACCCATGGACTAACTCAGTACTTAGCAGTGGACATTAGCAGCCCAGTAACCATAAAGCAAAAGGTGCATTTATTGTACTTTTGTTCTCCCCTGCAGCAGTCATGACAGTTGTACTACATGTGACTGCATGTAAATGTGACATGTCACTCTCACAAATTAGTCTACATGCCAAAAGAGCTGAGTTTAACTGAAGAGTTATAATATGTTAGTGCTCAAACTGCTTCCCAGTTGTATTCAAAAAAATGATTAAATCACCCAGCACTTGGGCATCTGGTTCTCCCTGTTACCTGGAAACTGGAGCTCTGAGTGCAAGCACTGTAAAGAAAGTGATTTAAAAAGCAACAGGAACATGAAAGCACCATTCATATAAGACATGGCATCATCATCCAAGCAGTTTCTCCGATTGCAGAGCTGTACTGTTTGAATCTGCAGGATCCTTTACTTGATGGAAGTATACTGAATTCCTCATAGCTTGGGTGCAATTATTCCAGTGTACCCCATACTGTGGCTATTGCCTTTGCAGGGGTTGGAGGAAGGTGAAGGCAAAGCACAACCCACAGCCTTCCAGATCTCGGGATCCAGAGGTGGTATAGTCACACTGCTGCTGAGCAAGGACACTTATGCTAATCTGGAAGATCCCCCTGGGCAAAACAGCTTGGGAAAGGCTGGGTTGTATAAAAATGTTGGCCATTCTCAGGCAATTGTTTTGTAAAAAGGTAAGCTATGAATTGAAAGCACTGAAGCTATTCCTAAAGATTCCCCCACCAGTCTGCTCTCCTTTGGCAGTAAGGAAGACCAGTTCCTTTGTAGTTAAATTCTTCTCTAGTGACTTGTATTGCTTTAACTGTCCTGGTAAGACTCGAAAAAATGTAAGTACAGAAAAGGCCTTGGAAAGATTCACTGCAGTTTTATACTAATTTGATAATACTGGTGATTTCAATGAAGCCAGCATAGGGAAAAGTAGGAATAATGCAGCAGTGAAAGAGAGCCGTGCTAGAGCTGTGCTCCTTATTCTCCCTTTTTGTCCTGTTCCCTTGATTAAACGTAGAGGAGAAATCTTGGAAGTGATCCTGTACACGATTTGTGCTCCTAAGCAGAGCCAGAATGCTGTGAGCCAAGCGCCAGGCTGAATATCCAAACTTTTTCTGTTTATATTGAGGCACATATTCACTGGGTGCTGGAGTTTGAGACCACTTCTCCCCACTCACCAGCTGGGAGGTATCAAAGTCTGTATGCATTATCCACCCATTCACCTCCAATTAGAAAAAGTGTCCACAAGATGCTGAGAACATCAAAGAGTTAAGGAAAAGGAATTCATCCACACAGGACAAAGAATTTAAGCTGTTTACAGCTTTCTGCTCTCTGATGTTTATTACAACCCCCGCTATAAAATCTGTCTCCATCTGCAGTACCTTGCAGTGAGAGAGTTAATGAAAACCCAAGCCACATTCCAAGGATGGCAATTCAGAATGAGAGGGACCTCAGCATTGTTTTGCTAAGATCTCAAATTGCCAATACTGCAAAATGAAGTAATGCGCTCTGTCAACATGTAGTATGCTCTATAAATGGGATTGCCTGTTCATCTGTCAGTAAAACATGCAGGAAAGCACTATTTGATTGGCCTTAGAGCAGCTGACTGCTTGCTTTGACTTCTTCCTTAAGATTTACTTGAAGCATGAGAGTGCTGAAAATCTCCAGTGACTAAAAAAGACAAAAATATATTACAATTAATTAAATTCATTTGCAAATAGACCTCACTTTATGTAGTTGGTCTTGAGTTAGCATTTCTTTATCAAAAGAATTAAACTTAATGTTAACTAAAGCACTGAATGCTGAAAGTTGATTTCCATGGACTTCAGTACTAACTTATAAAACTTACATCTTTTTACAAACAGAAGATTACTTCAATAGTTAATTTAGAAACCTCAGACAGTTTTAATAAATTTATAGACAGCTTCCAGATTGAATTTTGCTGATCCAGGCTTCTTAGGCGGAGTTTATGGAGCCAGACTTGTCATATGAGCTATTTCTATAAGCCTCAGGTAAATATACACAGGGTTCGTGTTGTTAGAGAAAGTGGTTTTTTCTCTTCTAAAAAATTTAAGTTAATCTTAAGCAAAAACAAAAGTTCATTCAGTACATTTTGTATTTGTTATTTTTGACCCATTTTGGGAAGTATTTTCCTTCCACAGATCTGCACTGTCCCTGCTTCTGTCCAACTCACTTTAACTCTTTCATTCCTTTTACCATGCTGTTTCACAGACTGTTGCTCTGGTCTCTGAGTTAGAAACAGCTAGATGGCACAGCTGGAGAAAAGGAAAGGTTTTTCCAGTATTTCCTTCTCCTTCCCACCCAGCAGCTCTTATGCCTCCCCTTTCCTACATGTCTGCTTTAACTCAAGTTTCATAGAAAAGTTTGACCTGTATTGCAAAACCAATTTAGAAGTATAAATTGTTATTGATGTATCTGAAGTCCTGATGTTGATGCAATTACAGGGATCAAATGGATGTGTTTTATTTCCATTGCAATTCAAGATTGCTATGGCCATCTAAAGCAGCTTTATCAGAATATCGCTCTGTAATAACAGGGTTCTCCACTTTACATAAGTTGGAATTTGTAAACTCCATAGCCAAAGCTGTACCTCTTAATTTAAGACTTCAGTTTAATGTTGTTCTTTCGATGGAGCATCACATAAAAGTTTATCCATAAAACCTAGAATTAGAGTCAAAAGTATGCCAAAGTACTCAGAGACAGGATGTCAGGATCAAAGGATCTGTAGCTTCCCTTTTAGGTACCACATGGGCCTGCAAGCAAGAAGGGAAAACATCCCTCCCCCAGGTTTCATCTGTAACATCTCTTCATCCACCATTGGTACTAAGCTGACATTTGCAAAGCAATGCATTTGGGTTTTTTCTACTAAGGTATGATATAGAATACCGGCAAAGGATTGTTAACAAACGTGTTAAGCCTCGCTATGACAGATAATGTGAGGAAAGGTAGCATTAGCAGATAAAGAGTGAAGAAACTGATATGGCAATACAACAAGCATGACCAAAATTCTTGCCCCTTAGCTGAGAATGGACACCTTCATGTGACCAATGCCCGAGCTTGAGGGCTTGCTGGAACAGCTCTCAGAGATGAACACACAATGGCCAGAAACTCCCACTGCTCCTCTCAGAGGCAACCACTAAATTTCTGAAACTGGGAACCCAGTCAGCCCAGCAAGGTTGTCCAAGCAATTACAGCTGGTTTAGTTCTACTCACAGCCAAGGATACAGACCAGTCGCTGTGCCAGCACAACTTTACTGCTGCCTTGTGATGAAATTACAGCCCTTGAAATGCCCTGTGAGGACTGGAGAGACTGGCTACAACCCATAAGAGACTCCAAAGAAAACAAGAGCAATGTTCACATGACAGAGACCCAGGCACACTGTCTGAGATGAAAAAAGGTAGATTGTCACTTTTTGTTGGTACTTATGAGAAGTCAGGCAGCAGTATTTTGCTGATGATGGTGCTCAGGCCTGGTGTTGTTCTACAGAACACTCCAATGAAAGATATGAGACAACAAAGCCATGTCTGAAAATCACCCATGACAGACTCTTCTGCTCCTTCTGTACTGTCTGCTCCCAGTTGTACCAGCACAAGAAGTTCATTTGTGATCCTGGGTAAATCAGTGTGCTAACAGAAATTACTGATCCTATGGGTACACAGAGAGAAAAAAATGTATGCTGCTCCTTATTTAATTTTAAGTAAAAGCATCTTGGCTTACTTAAATGGTCCACACTGAAGATTTCTCAATTTTTAGATTGACTGATTTCTTGCTTGAACCATAAACATCCAACTTACATACATCCTGGTCTCTTAGTACCTCTGAGACCCACCAGCACAGTACAGTGATGAACAGATGGTTGCAGTGATCTGTTCCATCAGCCTAGAGGGACCCAGAAGACAATACTTGTATATGTCTGTCTACCATCTGTATTATTTCAATAAATGGGATAATTTTTAGACTACTGTGGTTGCCCTGCTGATGTGTGAATGAATGCTCTCAGTATTGTGTTACTTCACTTCAAAACCATTGTGAAACATTCAAATTCATACACATCTCCCTCTTACTCTTTATTTAATTACAGGCCGCTGACAATGGCTGTAATTCAAGGTAGCAGCTAACTACTCACATAGCTTTGAGTATGTCTGTAGCAAAGACTGTTCATACTTTTAAAATTCTAAATCTAACTTGGTTCTTTTTTGCCTTTGATTGTTTACAAAGCATTACAGCAGTGTAGTGAATCCCACAGTGACCCCTGGAAATTTTAACTATGGGATTCATGTGGAAAATTGCTTCTAAACCAAAGGCAGAGGAAACTACACAACTCTGGGTGTGATATCTCATATATCAAAGCTTGATCTGCTACCTCTGGTATGACCTCAGATCCAGCTGAGGTTCTCAGATGGAGAAGCCAACTCTCAGGCACTGTACTTTAACTGGACTGAAAACCACACAGGAGAGTTTCAATATTGCACCCTGTGTCATGACCTTTTATTAATTCCTCCACATTCACCTACAAGATACCATCCAAGGAGCAGAGTGTTTCACTTTGGACTCTGAGGTATGTAATCCTGCCAGATAACAAAAAATGCTGCAGGAGGTACCAGCCCATGAACCATGGTGCCCACCTGATGGAGGCTAAAACGAGCGTGGCAGTTCTGCTGCTGGAGAGCTGGCATGACACACAGACCTGCACTCTCCCGTTTTTGGGGGAATCCAACCAAAACAAATGCAGGGCAACTCTCAGCAGAAGGGAGGAGGGCTTGCTGTGTCTGCAGTGAACTGAAGCCACCGATATGCCTCAGCCTCATAGCATTCCTTTGGAGATCATGTATTTCTCAGAGGCTTTTCTGTTTATTTTCTTAACGAAGCTTTGGAGACTTTTTAAGAGAGGGAAGGGAGACTCAGATATTCCCCTCCCTCAGTTTTAAAAAATCAGGCTCAATTTTGCAAATAGATGTAGGAAAAAAAAATCTCTATTTGAATCTTCCAATCCTTTAAAGTCTGAACTTTATGGGTTTTTTTTAGCTGACTCAGGAACTTCTAATGTTTTAACTATCACATTTCTTTTCAGTTGAATATTATTAAATGAGCAAATCCATTATGGCAAAATTGATATTATTGTAATTGAACAATATGTGATACATCCAAAGGAAAAGAAATTAAGTGAATCACTCTTCTTTTGATTTAAATTCAGAAGTTAAATCCAAATACCTAGGTGAACATGACAGTGTCTGTCACTTTGTCTGCAAGTAAATTCTTACATCTCCCCTCTGCATTGGAACATAAAGGTGCTGCCAATATGCAGATAAGCACTGTGCATTACACAAAACAGCAGCACATTCATGCCTTGTGTTGTAATGGAAACTCTCAATTTAAGATCTGAAGAGCAATAATAGAGAGAAGGAAAACTTGGAGCTACGATTTTTATCATAGCTAGTAGGATTTTTTCCCCAAGTGAGGTCAGGAAAACAGACTGGAGAACTACATTTACGAGGCTCCTCCTTGTCAAGCACAAGAGGACTGAAGCCCATCATTCTCCTGGAGGTGACTGAACTATGTTTCCTTCAAACTTAGCTGGCTGTTGTGCCCATGTCACTGAGGATGGAATTTGTCTTAATGAAATGCAAAAATACAAAGAAGTTTCTCACTTATTGAGAAAGGCCTGAAAAGGTATGGTATCTGTGCAGTAGGTTAAACAGCTGCCCTACAGTTTTCAAACATTGAGACTCTGTGCAGACTCACAAGGGTTTGATCCATGCAGGGGTGGATTGCCACTGGAGGAGTGGCCCTGCATCCCTCTACTCTTCTCATGTCCATCCACTCCCAGTTTAGTGTGTTTGTGGCAAGGCTGCCACTCTGAAGGGAAATTAATAGTCTTATGGTGGATTAACTGTCTGACACACCAATTCCCCCCGAGGCCACCCAGCTGCTATAGGTGTTGCAGGGGAAGTAGGAGGAATGGATGATTTCAGGTTGCTTTTAGCTGGAGTAACTTAATCCTTAAACTGGAGCAATTAAACATTTGGTGCAACTGTACATTCTCTTTTCCCAAACCCTGCATTTTTAGGGCATACTACTCCAAAAAGAGATGACACTACGTGTTGATTTTTCTACAAAAGGAGAGCCTTTATCAGCATTAGGAAATAATTCCATTGTGGAATTTACTGTAGCAACAGTGAAAACCAGGAGTAAAAATGGGTTAAGGAGTTTAAAAACTGAATAAAGATGTTCCCAGCCATCAGTGGCTATTAAACAACATCACTCAGATTATTGTGTGTCTATTGTGCAGAGGAACCTAAATCACTAACCACAAGGAAGGGGAAAAGTAACTTATGTCTTACACTTCTTAATTGTTCTACTGTCTACTACACTTTCTTTAATCATCATTCCTGCCTTCAACAGGAAAGAGCATTAGGGTGTTAGGGATCCTCTCTTCATCTCCACAGGTATTCCAGTTCTTATGTTAATGTACCCACACCTCACAGGAGTTTGGCACCTCATCTGTGGAGTCCCTCAGAGGAAAATGCAGTGCTATCACTAGCATTCTTGACCTGCCACTATCAAAAGTTTACAAATGCTGAACTCCTCTATAAAGAGTTGCTTGCAAAATAAAGCCTGAAAAGGGGAGGAAACAAAGGAGAACCATGAAGCCAAATGTCTTCAAAAAGAAAAATGGAGCAGGGAAAACAGAATAGCTGCAAAATTAATTGCTTTTGGACCAAGTGATATCAGTAAAGAAGTTTTTTTTTACTGAAAGGATAAATAAGAACAAATACTAAGAGGAAATATTTTTTAAATTTTACATTTCAGATTTGATTTTTAACTTCACATGATGTACTACAGTTTTTGCATAAAGATTCAGGTTTAGACAGATCAAATTTCTCTGCAGAAGGGACTTTTAGGTCTCAGTAGGCTGAAGAGGGTGTAGTCAGAGATTTCAATACTGCTGTTCAGTGGTGCCCCCATTTCACAGGACATTCATTTGCCCTTTCACTCTAGAAATCAGGATGCTATAAAAACAGATCTGAAAAAGAAAGCAGGTGCTCAAGAGCAAAAGTAAAACAAAAAGGATGCTTTGCTGAACTTGGAGCCAGAGGATTGGTGTGGACTCAGCTCACTATGCCTGCATTAATTCATGACATGGAAACACAGTCCTTTGATGTACAGACTCATATTCAGAGAACAAGACCCTCTTCAGGCTCTTCTGAATTTTATTTTCAATTCATCAGTGATGGAGAGACCTAGGCAGAGCATAGCATAATTTGATGGACCCTCTGCCCAGAACCCCAGATCCCCCCTGAGTTGTGTGCACAGCCGGACACTCACCTGCCTCCATAGGGCACAGCCAAGGCAGGGCAGGCGGGCCCTGCTCCTTGCCCAGCACAAGCTCCATGCTGGGAACAGCTGGACATGGGGAGCAGCACAGCTTTCATAGCTGTGGTACAGAGCTGGGCACAGAAGGCACAAGTGGGACAGGAGGAGTGGAGAGGACAGAGTCTGCTAGAAATGATAGAGTCAAAGCACACAGCTTTGGTGGCCACAGGCAGCCACACTTACTGACCAGGAAGGAGAAAGGCAGGCCTGTATTTAGCAAAAAGAGCAGATAGGCTCTCTTGAGAAATGCCTACTGCATTGAAAGATCAACATAAAGCAACAGCCTTGTCCCTGCTGTTCTGCAGAGGCCACCAGCAGTCCCTGTATTCCCCCACTGTCACCACCCTCCCTGCTCCCCTCACCTCCCAAGTGCTTGGGTTTGTCACAGAAGGCTCTGCTAACTCTCCTGGAGAGCCCCACTCATTTACTGCTGCTCAGACATGCAAAAACCCTGCATGCCTTGGCTGCTACCATTTACAAGCATGGATTAAGAAAGAAACCTGATTGTTTGATAATTTTTTAACTGGAGACTACTTTTACATTATTTAGTTTTGTTGTCCAGAAGCAAAAGGGCATTTACTTAACCACCACACTTCAGGGTTTGCAAGTCAGATAATTTGTAGTCTGCAGAAGACATGGACCTGAACTCAAGAGTGTCTGTTGCTCTTTAAAGCTATTTTTGCTGTCTAAATGCTAAGGATTCAGAACAGAAGCACAATGTGCACCACAGCTTTACTCCTTGTCTTCCACTGACATATTTTTCATAAATTTCTCCACGAGCCCAGGGCAGTGAGGCAAAGGAAAGGCACAAAATTGCAGAAGCTTCCCTTTTCTTCAAGGAAAACAGTTTTGAAGAACCATGGGGGATGGAGACTGCTCTCCTGCCACACATTTCAGAGCTGCAAGGAAGAAAGGAGCTTCTGGTTGGCCTCTTTCCTCTTGCTGCCATTGCTGGGAAGCTTTAACACAAATGTTTGTCCTCAGGCATCTCTGTAGCAGTGGACACTGGAAGCTCAGAGCATGAGGTATTCTGCCCTGTTGGATGCCTGATCATGGATGTGATCTCCACTTCACCAAGGTTTAGCACCATTATACAGCTACATCTTGCTCACAAAAGCAAAAGCAGACAGGAGATGATTGGAAAAACCTTTAACTTAACAAAAAATTTTGCTTCTCTTCCAGCACATAATGTAAATTATCAGTAGAAAATCTCAACATTTAGTAATTTGTTTTTAATTTAAAGGAATCTATTGACAAAAAGTTGTTTTTTTCAGTATGGTGAGCACTTTTTTAGGTAATATTTTAGGTACTACTGTGTTCACTGAAGCCCAGCTTTTCCATAGAAAATAAAGTTTCCTTATAATCACTCTAAGAACTAGGCTGGTTTTCAGCACATCAAACTCCATGGGAGATGCAAATCCTTTTTTTTAACCAGTCTTACGTATTTTCCCAAATACATTGTTTTCTTTTACTCCTCTTTTCTCTGATGGCTTATTTCTTTGGTCACCTGCAGTAATTATTTTCTTTCTGTTCTACTTTTAAAAATACCGACATTGCAGTTTAAAACAATTTAATAGTGCTCATGGCTCTCCTCTTAGACTGTATATTTCCAGCTCTATCTGCCTTCTCATGAAATGTGACCTTAAGCCTAATTTTTCCTAACTTTTGAAGTTATCCCTGTCCCTTGTTCACTGAAGTGGCTTGTTATTTGTTTTCTGTTCTTCCCAGTGTTTCCTGACCATTCCCAGTGTCTCCTGTGTTGTTCAGAGAAAACGATCATTCTGAGGACTTAAAGAGAAGACAAAGGATAAATAGAACTCAGAATCATTACCATGACTTGTAATAATACATGTCCAGGGCATACACCCACTGAGAAACCCCCACTGTATACAACCTGAAACTAAAATCTGCCATTGCTTTAACACACTTCATCTTTAAACTGTGCAGTTTTCCTACAGGGAAGAACTGGATGTAATCCTGGATCAGATGCCGCTGAAACATTAGGAGCCTTGCCTGGAACAGACTTGGCCTTCTTGCAAATCACACTGTGGTGTGTTTAATTTGTTATCTATTAATGCCCAGACTCTCTTCCTCACTGTTACTATATAACCTTTTATTCTCTGTGCTTTGATTGATGAAAGGTTGTCTTGGGATTTTTTTTTTCCTCTCATTGATATAATTATATGATGCTGAATTTCCTCTTAGGATTCACGGATTTTGCTAGAACTCTCCAAAGGCAGTTTCAGTGCTCCAAAACTATAACTTTCCACAAACTGCAATAATCAACTAGTTTAGAATTCCAGATCATTCATGAAAGCAAAATTAAATATGGATTTACTCTTGACACAAAGGTATTTAAAGATGTTCATTAATTCCTAAACTCAGTTTCACTGTGATGATATCAGCCCTGAATTTCATATCAACTACCTTATTAAAAAGCTTGTGATTGCTTCAAAAAAAGACAAGCATTGCAAATTTTTCTCTCTTTTCTAAAAATATATATTCCCCACAGTATATCAACCTGTTGCCATCTGACTGTTTAGAGAAGAATCTCTCTATTTATTTTTGCTATCCTACATAATGAAGTGAGAGAAACTGGCCAGCAGCTCCCTGGCTTGTGCACTTAGCCATTTACAAAGAGGAGATCTCAGCAGAAATAAGTGCTGGTATTTCCCCTTATTATATCATCTAAATGGCTCTATTTCTCCCTTCAGGTTGCTCTGGTCCAAATCTCCATGTCTAGCTTATCCTGAAGAGTTTTACTTATCTGAGACTGAGGAGTTTGTTATTATGAGTTAGGAACAACACACTGCTTTTCCTCATTGGAGCTGTGCACAAGCCCTGGCTGGGCGTGAGCTCTGAGGCCAGGAGCAGGGTATGGTTCCAGCTGAATTCTCTCAGCACCAGCACTGTTTGTCCCACCAAGCCCTGGCTCATTCCCTGGGAAACATGGACCAGCCTTTTCTGAACTACCATGCTACAGGAGGAGCATTCTTTGCTGAACAAAAACCTACTTTCAAGTCACAGAATATTCTCAGTTGCAAGGGACTCACAAGGATCAAGTCCACAAACTGGGCATTATTAGCACCATGCTCTAACCAGGTGAGCTCCTGTCAGTCCCATTTGACCACTTAGTAATTATTCTACTGTGTACTACTATTCTACTGTGTATCACACTGTAAAATGCATTCAGCCATTCGTAAGCCTGGTGACCCAGAATTCCTTGATGCCCAAGAACTGTCTCCCTCCCAGCAGCATCAAAGGCAAAACTTTACAGCAGTTACCCTGCCCTAAGCACAGTGCCAGGGGCAGGAACTTGTTCATCCAGAGCTGCTGCCAAACCACTTGTGCTGTGGAACCACAGTCCAAAACACACAGCATTTAATCACAAAACTTGCTTAGGCAGCTGCTGAAAAGGAGAGACAAGTTGCTTACACATGCATAGTCCTGAATGGCCTATCTTATGTGGACTTCAAGGTGCTTCATAAATATCATCTAAACCCAAATATTATTTAAACCCTCTAAAAAGAAACCGCTTCTCTGCGAGTCAGAGCCCTGGTTCACACGCACCGAGGCGATGAAGTGGGTACTGACATCCACCAACCATTTGCTGCTCAGACACAGTGACCACAGCAGGGAAAGCTGAACAACATCTGAAGCAGCTTCTAGAGCCCCACAGCCCAGTACTTCATAGTGAATTGAAATTGTATCACCCTATGGTCTCATGAAGGGTATCACAGTAACCAGCTCCTGTTTCAAATCACCAAATGCAGGTAAAACATGATTATATTTCTGAATGTACATTCATATTAGAACAGCAGTGCTGTAGTCTGTAGAGGGAGCATGGTTTTGAAGCTGAGAGCACAGGCCATGGTTTCTGATCACCTGGAATTCCTTATGCTGGATCTTATGTTTAGCTTGCCTGTGGACTAGGCAGTACTGCCAACAGCTCACTCCTGTACTTGCGCACGTTTCTTTTCCAGTGCTTCTCACAATGTTATTACTGCTTTTCCCTCAGGTTTTAGCAAAAATTATAATAACCTTATTTAGCATTTTTCGACTGTATTCTTCTAGTTACTGTGATATTTTCAAAGCTTCTTTTGACTCATTTTTTATTTCCCCCAAATATTTTTGTAGCCTGGAGAAAGACTCTGATGTCAAGATGGTCCTAGCTTTGAACCCAGGGTGGAGAAACTTTTTATACACTTCCAGACCATTTAATTCTCTACTCAGGTCTCTCGAGTATCCAGAAGAACCAACTTTCCCAGGCCCTGCTTGCCTGTGAGATGCTGGACAGTAAAGCACCTAGTCTTTCTGAGAGGTGCTGATAACAGAACTTTCAACACATCCTGAAAGCTGATTCCAAAAACGAATATTGTTTTTGGCATCACACAGAGTTCTTCATATACCTTTTAGAGGGGAAAACAAGTGCAGAAAGGTGAGGGGTTTTTAATATAACTTGCAAAGAAAACAAGTATGGTGTTGAGAAATAAGACCTAAGACTCAGAGCAGACTTAGCCAAATCTCAGCTGCATCATTCACGAGATTTTGCTTTTGTGATCTCAGTTCAGTGTGGTCATGCATCAAAGGTTGCTCTACAAAATTGTATTAGACTGAAAATTTTAGTCTCTCCTCTAGTGCCCAGGATATGTGTGCTGCAGAATTTCAGTCTGAACTGCTGTCCATGGAGACAAGAAAGCTCAGAGATTTCAAAACCTCTCCTCAAATAAGACTTCTTTCCAAACTGATGTCATATGTGTCATATGTGTTCTTAACACATTCAGTAGTCAAGAAGACAGCCATCAAAAATGATCAAAACTTCACAGCATGTCCTAGAGCAATTCTATTGTTAGAATAAAAAGTTATTGGCAAAACATCAAAGTGTGCTGAACAAAAAAACCCTTATTACAGAACAAAATAATTTCCACATATATATAACATATTTATAAATCCACATATATATATATATATGGAAAAGGAAGCGGGCAATGCAAATTTTCCCTTGAAGCTGGAAGCACAATTTTCTTTATTGGCAACTATCCAACTAACTATCCTTAAAATACAATACAGTAAAAAGAATCTTCTCTTCCCACTTCTTATGTTCAAGTTATCCAAAATATTTACCACGCAGACCAACCCTACAGTCACGTACACTAAGACAGCCTCCTGAACACTGATTTTGTTTAATGTAAGAGGGTCCTTGGATCCAGACTGGATGGGAGATGTTTGTGTGGCTGCTGCCTCCCCCCACAAAACCAGCACCCATGCGTGGTGCTCCCCTACAGCCACTTCTCCCCATCCTCACAGAGAGGAGCTCATCCCCTCAGCATCTCTTTCTCCCCTCTTGCAAAGGACAACAGCAGTAAATCAGGATCACTTCACCAATTCTGGCTGGAAGCCAGAGAGACCTGCAAACATGTGGAGCCACCAGCCTTCCCCAGCTCCATGCCCCAGTGACATTCCCAGAGCAGCATGATTCCTTCAGGCTGTGATAGCAGAGTGCTGGGCATGAGCAGGGACCTCTCTCTGCCAGGTGCTGCACAAACAGCATAAATCCACAGTTTACTGAAAAAGCAACCAGAACCTGAAATGGACACTCCCTTCCTCCAGAGCAAAGGAAGGGAAAATAAATAAGTGAGATAGATAAATAGAAGCCAGCAGAGAAACTAGTGTTTAGCCTATGAAATATTTCAGAAAAAGGGTGAGTCTCTCAAAATGGTATCTTGAGAGAGAAGCGCTGTTGCCGGAATCAGAACAATTTCCCACCATGTTTAATATGTTTTAACAAAACACAATTAATTTCTTCTGTCCTGAAAGAATATTTAAGCATTCTTTTAATCAGTGGGAATTTTCTCAACTTTCAATTCATGGCTGTTTTCACCCTTGGCTTTGGAGCAAAAAGCTCTAACCTATTTCTCTCTACCACTGGAGAGAAATAGAGAAATAAAAAAAAAAATTAAAAAGGAAAAAAAGGAACCAGGCTTAGAAAAAATACTATCAGTTTCTTTTCCAAGACAAAAGAGGACTTTTGAGATTGCAAGCAGGTTCAGCACTAAGCCTCTGAAGCTAGTGTATTTTCCCAGATGTATTTTCCTGGATGGAGCATCTGGTGGAATAGCAGTGGACATCATGGAAGGCATGATGACACACACTACTGGGAACAGCTAATGATCCTGCTGTTTTCCTGCATGATCATCACTTATCAGGTATTTGAGCTAATATGGAGACGACAGAGACCATATTCTTATGCTATGCCTGTGAGAAGGACAGAAATCTGGCTTTTGCCCAATAAGATGGAATGGATGACTCCTCAAGTCTGCCTTTTTTCAACACCTAGGAAAAAAAGGGACACCATGCTTCTCATACTTGTTTGGTTTAAGGCAAAGAGAGATTTTGAAAAATGGATTCTTAAAAATGGAAAAGAGTAAACCCAAGCAAAAGGACAAAATCATGAGACCCAGTGAGCAGTTATCAATCAGCAGTGGAAATAGATTTTGCAGTTTATTTAACTTGGTTTTGCTGCATAGTTTGGCATTTGAGCTATATACTGGCTGGGACAGTTTTTTCCCGAGCATTTTTCTGAGCATATTGCTCCCAAGATGGTGTCCTTTTAACAACCCAAGTCACGAATCCAGAGGCCTTTTCTAGCAGCAATGCCTTCATAAATATATAAATCTGAAAAGTGAATTTGCTTATGATGACTTGGTATGCTCATGTGGGACATCAGGATATGGCAACTCCTGGGCATTTGGTGTCCACAGCACATGGTCCAGTGGAGGGGGTCTGCTCTGTTCTACCACAAATCCAGTGCAGGTGGAACAAGGAAGCACAAGTGGTGCTGAACTTTGGTGCTTGTGACTCTTATTTTTTTTCCAGAAATCTCTCCCAGAACAAACACTTTTCTTTCCTTGTTCAAAAAAAGGCTTGGCACTAACAAATCCAGGAGAAATCTGCTTTTTAGCAGGGCCTGTTGCAATAGAATGAGGGGCAATGGTTTTAAAATAAAGAGGGGTCAATTTAGATTAGCCATAAATAAGAAGTTTTTTACAATGAGGGTGGTGAAACACTGGAACAGGTTGCCCAGGAAGCAACCTGGTACATGTCTCAACCCTGGAAATGAAATTCAAGGTCAGGTTGGATGGGAGTCTGGTAACCTGATCTAGTTGAAGATGTTCCTTGTCACTGTAGGGGATTGGATCCAGATGTCCTTTAAACATCTCTTCCAATTCAATTATTCTATGATTCTACAATAATCCAAAGGATTTCAATAGTTCTTCTTGTTGTCAAAGTAGTATCAGACAAAAACCACCTTTCTTCCTGAAGGAAAGCAAGTTCTAAAAAAGTTATACAGCACGGATTTTAGAAAAACATTACATTATTGTGCAAATGATCACAATTTCTTACCACATTAGGTATTCAAGCTATTTCAAATTGATTCTCACAGTAACACTTGTAAACCATATTAATCATAATTTTAGAATACATTTACCTATGGATGACAACCAATTGATTACTCAAAAGTTCAGTGAGCTAAAAAAAGCCCGCTTCTTTTTCATCCAGAGATAAATCCTTAGTGCCCAAAATATGTAACTGAGATATCCATCCAAGCATTAAAAAAAAATGTTTAATGATAAGTACTTTTCCAAGCCAGAAACTCTTAGGACCTAAAGCATAGATTTCTGTAAGGATGGATTTGCTCATGTAGGCATATTTACCGTAGATGTGTTTTTATTTGTATTCATTGGTGCTGCAGGTTGCACTAGAATCCATTAATCTATCATGCTGTGTTTCTTATATCCCAGAAATTCAGTATTGTACTCTTGAGGCCCAGCATGGTAAGCACATCAAGTGACATTCTCAACAACACAGAGGATGTGTTTTAATCTGCTGCCATTTTGCATCTGCAGTAATAAGACCCTGCCACTGAAAGCCTTCAGAAGCTTTGTGCCAGCACAATTAAATGAGGTTCTAGAGAGGTTTGCAGAGATGAAAACTAACTTTTCATTTGCTTCATGTGCACAAATTATGTTTATGTATCAGTCTTTCAGCAGTGTTCATGTGACCTTCAGCATCAACTGGATGCTGCCTGGTAAGATGGTGCCTGTGAGATCTCATTAACTCTGCCCCGTATTTCAAACCTCTTCTCATCTACCGGACAGTGTTGGCAGGAGAAGCAGTAATGATGGTGGAGAGAAAAGGCTCTGCAGTGCTGTCTGAGATTCAGGGCATCTCCCAGCACCTTAAGGAGTGTTCCTAGATGAGACTTCCAGAGAGACATCAGTCTGAAGCAAAAATTTGATGCTATAAAAGGTAGTGCTGGTACGAGCCTGTGCTTGTTTTCCACTCTGCCACAGCCCCAGAAGAATGAGGTAAATGCCTCTCTACACAGATGTATAAGGCATTTCCACTGGCCCTGGAAGATCCCAGCTTTGTGACATGCAATAGATCAGAGAATCTGCCATCATGAAATAGGCTTCTTCACAAAGACTTTCAACTCTGTGGACATTCTTACAATTAATATAATTAACCCCATTTTAAAGCTGGCAACAAAAACAGGGAAGAACTTGCAAAAGATCTCACACATGGGTCGGCCTTCTGTGGCAGATCCACTTAAATCCAGGCAAGTACTTAAAACACAGGACTCTCACGAGTTCAAAACTGAATTTCCATCATGTCCTGTATTGGAGGTCATGCTGAGGATTATTATTAAAATTAAACTCAGCCCAAAATCTTAGGGTTAAAATAATTTTTAAATGTGGCATTAAAAAAAAAATAAATACATGAGCAAAGACAAGATCTGCAATAACACAGAGAAAATTAATTACCTAGGCAGACTCCCTTTCAAGTTCATGACTCATGCCAGCATGTAAATGTCTGATGAAGCCGGCTCTTAATGCTAATTTTGTCACTGTAAGAAAATCATAATGTTCTCTGAGAAAAACTGAGTGCACACCTTGTTATTGATTTCTCAAGAGCCTAACTGGCAGAGTGCTCTACTATAACTGCAGATTTGTGCTAATGCTCTAAAATGTTTTGCTAAATTTAATCTTTCACCACGGATATAAGGGACTCCTGACCATGCTGCAGTTGGCCTCAGCTCCACAAAAGCTGTGGTCACAGCCACTTAATTCATCCCTTTTTACTGAATATAGACATGAAAGTGTATCACTCAATAAGTCAAAAATCCCATTCCATAAAATGACAGAACCACAATACAAAGAATACAAAGAGTAGGAGTAAGAAAAGATGCATTTTTGTTAGAACTAATCTGTGGTTCAAACGTTCCCCTGCTGCTCCCCTGCCAGAAGCTGCTGTGTTTATCAACCTGGCTGGCACTGAGTCACAGTGCTGGGCACTGACAGAGCTGCTGAGGACCCAACCCTAAGTGCCTCCACAAGACCCCTTCTTGGAACTATCACCTCTGAGCACAGAGTTAATTCAGAGACATGAGCTACCAATTGGAGGTATCTGCTTTTTATATAAGAATTACCAAAGTGCTCCTTGGGTTTTTTAAATCTGAATGGAGCATTACAAGAGAAAAGTAAATGTGTCTGATGGTCCATATGCACGGCCCTACTTGGCCACAGGGTGCCAAAAGCTAAGGCATGCCATGGCTGAAAGTACCCTTTACATGGGCAGCATCTCCATTAGGGGTCATGACTTCATTAAACTGGGGAAAAAAGAAACACGGGCACACTGGCATGGGCATTTCTCTCTGCTGGTGGCAGGCAGAGCCCAGGCAGTGCAGGGAGGAGGGAACCAGCTGCACTGCTGGGCTGTACCACCCCAAAAGCTGCTGCTCCTCTTCATCTCCCCTGGAAAGTCCCTGGCAGTGAGTGGGATGTCAGCATTGTGCTGACACCAGAGGTGTCATTGACACGAGGACCCCATTGTGACAGAGCCTTCTCCAAACATGTAGCCACACAAGGGGCCTGAAGCACCATGTCCAACAAGACACTGAGCACAGCAGAGGTTTTTGACTGGCAGACTGAGAGCAGGTCAAGTGTCCTGGCAGCCCCTGACAGGCTGCCTTCCCACTACACAAAGCAAAAACAGAGGAAGAAAAAGGAAAAGATGGGGAAAATGCCTCCTCCCCACCATCACTTTCTCTTTGTCTATGGCAGCATGCAGAGGGAGTAAGGCTCAGATAGTAAAAGCCAAGGCCCAGGGAAAATGTCACCTGCTGTCACCTGCTGTCACCTACTGCACCAGCCTCACCCAAGCCATTGGGCACCCAGGAGAACAGGCATCCAACTGGCCTGGTGTTCACAGGGGCACGTAGAGCAGGGAAGGGGCAGGGATGAAGGCAACATGGGGAGTGTCCCTGTGCAGCACCAACTGCCCCATCCTGCTCTGCAGGGTGGCCGGGCTGGCCCCGGGCTGGCCCCAGGGGAAGAGGAGATGAGTGGAGAGTAAGACAGAGAGAGTGCTCACTTCATCACATTCAGGCACACAACACAGCATTTGCACCCAAGCCAGCACAGATCCAAGCAGGGATGTTTGTATGAAACAATGGCACATGGGGTGGAAGTCTGAGCATGTGCCCTCAAAGCAGCCCAGTCTTATCCCCAAGTGTTGAACCCAAGCAGCATCTGCAGGCAACATGGGAAGAAGCATGTCTACATCCCACTTTCTAGGCTACGTGGAGGCAGTGCTTAGAGGTGTTAGAGGAAAAGATAACCAAAGCAAGTATTCTTTTTTTTTTTTTTTTTTCAGAAAAAAAATATATCTTGCACATTTTTAAAGCTAATTTAAAATGTGAAGTGTTGGTTAGTAAGCTCATTATTTCCTTGCAAGTATTCTCAGAAATGAAAGAGAATGTGGTCGGCCTAAATTGATTTTATGACTTTGTTATTATATAATATTTCACTCATATCACTGTCATGGACTTATGCACACATGGAACAATCAGGCAACTGGACAAATATTAGCATTTCCAGCTAAAGTGAAATAAAACCATTTGCTAGATGTTCCTGTTTCTGTAGCAAATCAATAATGGGTATTTAAATTGTTGTTCAGACATCAAAGCTAAGATGAATGGAGACATTCTCATTTCTTTCCTGCTGCTATGCTTTCAGGCTGTGCCTTTTAAATAAAACCTGGCATGTGCAATTCACATCACAGAATAATTTATACTTAAAAGCTACAGGTATTATTTTCAGAGCAACATGCCAGCCATCTCCATACAATGGTGCGTTGATTTGGCCTGTTCATCTTAATTGCAGCAATTGAAAAGTATCCCCAATAATCTGTTATGTGGCTTGAATACCTTCTTCATTATTGCACCCAGACAACACAGCATTTGTTGGCACTAACCACTCAGCCTGCCAGGGGAAATCTGTGGCACACCCCTGCTCAGGAACCCATCCCATGCTAGACAGTTCCAGAAACCAGGACAGTTCTGGGGCTTGAGATCAAACTTGCTTACAGTCATAATTATATTACCAGGGTCCATTAATTTTGTCAGTGTCACTTCCCAAACACAAAGAATTCTTATCTTTAGGTCAAGTCTATTGGTATTTTACTAAATTTTGTGGGAGGCTGGAGAAGGAAGAGGCAGGTGTATCATGAGGTGTTTGATGCAGCAATGATTCTTAGAAATGTTATGGATGCATTTATTCAACTAAGAGGCTCTTTGCTGGATATATTATTGGATATGGGATTTATTTGTTATTTGATGCTCTGTTCAAGATTAATTATTTTAAAGGCTTTACTCTGTATAACTAGAAGGGTGAGGGATGGCTATATTTTACACAAAACAGGGATGTGGCTTTTTAAATACCTGAGAAAATATTTGCATTTGCAAAATAGGACAAACACAAGAGCATAAATCAACAACAAGCACTGCAAGTACACTATCAAGGACATAGCCCTTAAGGAGGCCATTTAGCTTGTGTAACTTAGGCCATACTTGGAGATGTACAATTCCACAGGAAGGTTATGTAATTTCTCTTCTAAGCAATACAAAAAATAACAGTTATTAATTTGTGTTTCTGAAGTGTGCAACGAAAACAAGATGCCTGCAGGTCCCAGATGCATTCTGCAATGCCCCTGCTTTCCTGCTCTGGCCATGTTGACTCCAACACTGCACCACCCCCCCCCCCNTCAATAAAGCACCATGATCCTCTCTTTGAGAGTGAGCAGGACCACACTTCTCTACTGACAGGAGATTAGTAGCTCCACCAAAGCAGAAGCTGATCCTTTGGAGGGGTCTGTGGTTCTGGAATGCTCTCGAGCCTTTGCCTTGCAGGTATCATCAAAGAGATGCAACAGAAGCTAAATCTGCCCTTGTATTTTAAATTGTAAGCACCAAGCAGATCTATTATGAAGACAGCCCAGGCATTAGTGGTGCCCAAAGGTTGCTTCCAGATATCTGGTGTAAAGTGACTTACCCTGCATGAAATGAGGAAACGAGCTAAGGAGCTGAAGAGATGAGTGGGACAAAATCCCCAGGCGTAATTGATGGCTGTTTTCACCTGATCTTCATGTGATAAAACTGAGCCTCTGACTCATTACATTAAATTTTATTTCCAAACTGCCACAGTGGAGAAGTGAAGAGCAAAAATATCTCTCAGAAACTAGAAGCTCTGGCTTTCAACAGCAGGTGGACAATGTAAGGAACCAGAAGAAACTACAGCCATGGAGGCATCTTAACTTCAGTCAATCTTGCTCGATTTGGCTAACAGTATGTCCCTTACCAAAGGCTTTGAATTTCTGATTTTTAAATTAAAAGGCTGGCAAAAAAAATTCAGAATTGTAAAGACAATAGGTTACTAAATAAATATTCTTCAGCTCTTCACTTCTATCAGGTATCCATCCATAGGTACTCAGCTGTTGGTACTCCGTCATGTTGGTATTAAGAGCATATCCCAAAAAATCAGGATAGAAATAGCAACGCTTATAATGTCAGGTGACAAAAGAAAAGGGTATTTTAAAGGCATATCTATACAATAAATATATGTTTTCATTTTTCAGCTAATTAGTAAGTTAAGAGGTCTGATGTGTTCTTGTGACACAGAGTAAGTGCAAATCAATACTCAGCTTCTAAACAAGTGAAGTCAGTTGGCCTCCTAAATTCTGTTCAAAAAATATATCTGAACTCTGTACCAACAGTTTCATATTGTCATGGACTATTATTGAAACACTGGGTTATTTTTTATATCAGTATTGTGGCAAAATGGAGTTTGATCACACATTTTCCATGGGATAGCATCACATATATTTAATTCCATTTTGTGGTGGCTTCCAAAACTCAGTGGAAAACATACAGTTTAGGTCTTGCATTTCTGAACTACTTAAGGAATATTCACTGTTTTATGCAATCTTTAATATATTTTTTTGTTCTCTATGAAATTACAGAGTTATAATAGCACGAACTTTGAATAAGAAGAGACAAATTATGAAACCTCTGTTCTCAACAGCTTCATGCATGGAAAGAAAATCCAGATATCCACTTAGAGAATAAGGTCCAGACATTATTTCCTTCCCTTCACTGTGTTTTCTCACAGCTAATTGCAAAACTGAACAACTTTAAAATGCTAGTTACAACCATTCCAGCCTATCTCAGTCACTAATAATATGCCCTTTCACTCAGTGTTTCCATTGTCACTTTTAACAATGTCTTCCAAATGTGAAGAGACTTTTTTTTTTTCTCATATCCACATATTAAAATTACTTTGTTTTCTTAACTGCGCTTTCGATTTTTTTGCTATATGATAAAACAAAACTAATGTGTCTCAATCCACTGCAGTTAAAACTGTGGTCACACTCACTTTTTGTTCTTGTCACAAGTATTATCAGCAAACTTGGCTGAACATAGTCCATAATTTACCTATAAAAATAGCCCCACTAATCTAGCAGTAATGCAGGCTTTATGTACGTGAGTCCTTTCCTGTAATCCCTTCTTTGTGATCCTCCATGTGGTTCCTATACTAAAGCAACACAGGAAGAGCTCAAGAAAGATGTTTGGTGTGCACAGAGTAAGGGATACTCCCTGTTGCAAAAATCCTGTAGTTCAAATGAATGACATAGACTGAAGCCATAAGGACGTGTTTTTTGCCACTTCTTCATTTTACTATGAGATTGGTGGAGTGGAATAATTATAAATCAAGACATTCACAAATATTAATTTCACAAAAGCACTCTTTTGGTAATGAAAAGCCTTTCTGAAAAAAAGGCAACATGTTAAGAAAATAAAGGACTGCTTCAATCAGGGAACAGGGTCAATCCTCAATTAACTTTTCATGTGTGGAGATATTTGTGGCTAGGATGCTATGATAAACCTTGCACATCTTCAGTATTTTAAACTGTAATATCATAGAGCCTTTCACTGACAAAGGTTTGACACATGTTGAAGATAAGTAAACATGAGTACTTTCATTACAGACTCATGCACAGGGAAGTTAAATGTGGCATAGTTGCAAGAAAAAAGAAAACCCCCAGTAATGTTTGGTTTCCCATTTTATTCAGTCACTAGTCCACATGTTCCCCTGAGTCCATTACATTTCAGTCCCTAAATTATTATTTCTCATTCTGTGTTCCTGATATTATCTTGATATTCTTGGCATATGTTAATAACACCCACAGGGCAGATAAACTGTTCTAGAGGTCTCAAAGTAATAAGAGAACAGTTCTTACCAGGCACAGAGGAGATTCCTCAGGAACCCATTAACAGCTGCAATGATTCACTCACTTTTCCATGGATCTGTATTTGCTGTGGCATCAGCTTTTCATATTAAGAAATGTCATATTTGGTAAATCCCCAGTAAATTGCAATTTTCCCTCAACTCGTGCAGTTTGACATGCACAGCTTCAAAGATATGCATTGTGGAATGCAGTCCAGTAATGTATCTCTTTGGTTCAGGGGATTTGCCCAGCTCTGGAGCCACCTCCACCCTCCTCATTTTATCAGAGAGCCAGGATACTGACTTAAATGAGTTCTTGTATTTCAGGCACCACTGCTCCCCTAACACCCCCAATCTTAGTGTGGTTTCTCCTCCTCCCATCTGAGGCTTTGTCTAGTTCCAGAGAAAGCCATTGAGGTTCACAGCTGCTTTTTCTCACTCTGGGCTCCCTCCACAGAGGCAGCAGAAACAGAAAACCTCCCCAACCTGGACTGCTCAGCCGCTGACAGCAGTGATTTATCCAAGACTTCTCAGCAACCATGACCTAACAGCATTTCTGAGATGTGACTTGAATTCACAATTATGAAAGAGCTGAATGCTGCAGCTTATGTGGTTTTTAAACCTTCATAGCTGTTGTCACCTCAAAGCATGCTCCAGGTCAAAAGGCTGGGTTTATACACACAAATATATACGTACTTATATCGTATTTAAACAATGACACAAACATTCTTCGAGGAGTATAACTGCACAACCCAAGCCTCCAGCTAACAAAACTCAATGGATATGAAGTCTGTGTGTGTCATACACAAATGACAGATTTGTTTGTTTATGTCATTTTTCTCACAGTGGAATTCTTACCACCTCATCACATCTTATTAGTGACTTTCCACGGTATCAACAAACTCAAGGACACCGGGAAAGCAGAAATTATTATTAAAGTATAACAAGATTGTATTGGATAAACAGGCATGGATTTATTTTACCAGTGGTGATATAACCCAAACATCTAGGTTTTAGGGTAGGTCAGTACATAGGAAACAAGCAGAGAAGCCTCTGAGCTGTCAGGTTGCCTTTGGACAAGGACATGACAAACCTGATGTTTAAGTTTAGGTTTCCTACTAACACTGACACTTCAAAGGCGGGGGCTCCTGAGCCAGGGGCCCTGGGAAAGGAGGAATAAAACATCCTCAGCAACTAGTCAGCCAGCAAAGGCTTGTAAGGCCACAGCCTTGATGACTGACAGGAAAAATGAAGAAAAAGTCCAGAGTAGACAAGGGGGCCCCTAGAATCACAAACAACAAAGATAAATATTTTTTATAGACTTGCCAACTTCTGATGAAACAAATGAAAGCTCCTAGCTGCCCTTGGATGTTGGATGTGAATGTCAGTATTTCCCAGGCTTTAGCTCTTTTTGCTCTGACTTAGCAATTTATGGAAACAGATTTCACAGTGCTTGAAAGCAAAAGAAAGTTGATTTTTTTTTATTGTTGTTATTTAGAAAAGTTGATCTAGAAGGCAGCAGTCCCAGCTCCACTATGTGTTAATGACAGTTTAAGTAGAAGTGTATTTTTTAATTTATTCAAATTATAATTAGGTAATTATAAGCAATCAAGTGAGAGCTGTTTAAAAGCTACTGGCCACAGCTGTTAGCTACCTCATCTCGTCAGAAATCAGCACCCCCTCAGCTGGGGGATTTAAGCAAACCTGTTATATGACAGCCAAGTGTAAGTGCTCAGGTCTTCAATTACTCATCTGAGAAATCAGTAGCTTCTGGGAGTAGGGCAGTAAGTTTGTTACAGCTCCACATGGATCTGGAAAGGGCGTATCTGACTGTGCCCACCAATTTGAGCTGTTCTTTCTCCAAAAGTGACTCTAAGTTTCTAGTTCATATTGCTACTAATGTTCCTCTCAGGGCTGCTAAGATAGTATGTGTTTAAAATGCTGTTCTCCTCTGAAAAATTATTTTAATTAAAATGATATTCAGGGGTCCCATATTTTTTTGTTTTTACTAATTATCATTGCACATTTTTACAGTTTTCAAGCTAAAGGGTACTTTCACTAATTGCCAGCTCCCAAATTAAGCATGGGATCTGAAAAGGCTTTTTATTTCTCATGTCATGTTTTCCTGCTATTCCATCTTCTGGGATTGCATAGTCACTGCAAGGAGAGCAACCTTCAAATTCTCTTTGCATAAACCTCACAGATGAGCCTGGCTGAATGTGCCTGACAGCACAGCACATGGTCCAGCCACTGTGCTAGGTCTGTGGATGAAATGGCAGCAAGGAAATACTTTAGAGCTTAAAGTGAGCAAGACATAATTACTATAAATCATTAGCAGAGAGCACAAAACACAGAAAGCAGAACAGTTAAGCAGGGAAGTGTAATTTGGACAGACAAGCAAGCAGTGCTTAAAGACACAGTGATAGAATACATGAGCTGTGGTTTTTGTCCAGCAGTTCATCATGTGGCTTTCTTCTTCCATCAGCTCTCCTGTAAGGGATTCTAAATTCACATATATTGCACACATATGGAAATGTAATGGAAGTAGGAGAGGATTTCTAATACAGTACAGTCTTTAAAACCTGAATACATAATGGGTTTTTCATAAAAAGTGTTTGCAATACACTAGATTTTTCGGGATGAGATTTGTGTTAGTTACTTTGGCCTCTACATACAATACTTGTTTGTTTCAGAAATGCAAGCTAACATGCTGAAGTTGTACAAGCCAATCCTATCAAGAAGATCACAGTAAACTTCCATGGAAACTCTTCTTCAGAAGTCAAGATTTAAGTTAGCCCACTAGAAACAGTCAGTGGACACAGATTCTTCCAGTCTTTCCAAAGGACTCCCACCTTGATATGTACTTAGCTAATGTCCAACACAGAGAGCAAAACATTTCAGCCCTTTCAAGTAATGCTGCTCTTCTGCCTGCTCAGAAACTCTCAGCTAGAGGAGCACAGAGCATAAACTGGGGACAGATTGGGCCCCAATGACATCCATGTGCAGTGCTCCACACATGGAAATGAAAGACCCTGCACAGAGTGAAAGGATGCACCGTGGATTTCTGAAAAGACAGGAGTGTAACCATAGCTGTAAAAGATATTGTACAAAAGTCAAAGGTTAAACACTCTTTTTACTGTGCATTGCTCTTCCAAAACAAGCAAACAAACCAAAAAAAAAAAANCTCAAGAAACCCAAATATGATTCTTGAGAACCTCTTCTGTGGGCTCACAGAGGCAACTGGCCCCCATAGGAAAACTGCTACTCACAGGATCCAATGAATGAATTTATCAGAGGGTGCAGGGACAGAGGACACGTAGGCAGGAGAGGATGGAATAAGAATGCTCAAGAGAAAGGGGTCACAGGAACCAGCACCTGCACTTCCACAGAGGACATGATTCTATTCAAGAAAAGGGATGGCTTTATCACTAGCAAATTAAAACAGTTCTTTGTTTTCTAAATGTTTCAGTTACTGTATCAGTCTGACACCTCCATAGAGATAGCACACTCATAATTGCCTCAAAAACACTGTGCACACAATCCTTGGAAATAAACTTACTGAAAATACTGATCAAATCCACAGACACACAAGTGCTTCCAATTATATTTGGAAAGATACTGCTTGAGGCCTGACTTATGCACCCAGTTTCTAGATGGATATGACTATTTCTAGAATTTAGAGGTTAATGTGTTTACACCAGATGTGTCAAAGCAACCCAAGATACTTTAGCAACAACAGATCTAGCAGAGATGAGACATAAGGCAGTGAGCAGATTTCTGGAGGACTCTGTGGCTTGGGCTGCCCTAGAGGAAGAATTCATGCCTCCCAAGTCCTTCACAGCCCCTCTGCAGGAGGTGGAGCCCCTTCAGGTCTGCTGGCTCTTCTCAGCCAAGGACTTCCCAACTCATGCCAAATGATTCAAGATAACTCAGTCCCTGGGGTTTGATTAACCTGGCTCTACAAGTGAATCTCAGGAACCACAAGGGCAGGTGAATACATATAAAGGAACCTCTTTTTTTCCTCCTTTTGTTTAAATTAAGATTATTTCTCATTCCTTCCTGAGCAACAAAAGACAACCTGGGAGCCACTGCATGTCCCAACACCCACAGCCACAGCCTGGCCAATGCTGCCAGCTCCCCCAGGTCTTGCTCCTAATCCCACTGTAACACACTGGCATTACTATTACTCACCCTTGACATCTGCAATTTTTGTCACATGTGATTGAATGCCAGATCACTTTGAGATATGGTCTTGGTGCTTTTGCTTACATACATGGGTATGAGAGAGTAGGTGAAAGTGTGTGAAATGGATTTTATTTTAAAATGAAACTACTTTCCCCTCCCATACAGCTCTACTACAGTAGCTAGGTTTTGTTTCTGAAATGTATCTTTTACTATGCTGTGGCCTTGATTTTGTTGACCATCATCCAGGTGTTGTAATCATACAGCTTTGAAGTAAACATATGGCTCTTTTAAAAGTAAGAGCAAAGTTAGTTTTGTTTTGTGTATTATGAAAAAGCCCTTCAGATGCCATGCTGTGTACAAGGGAAATTAATCCTTTTTTGAGGAAAACCAACCTACTTCATTTCACATAGCATAACAACAACTGGACAGGATAGGTGCAACAGGATCTATTAATGTACCACTCCCTGTGCTGCCTGCAATAAAGCCAGTGCTGTGTGCTCTGAGCAACTGCAGCTGTGTACCCCCATAAACACAACAGCAACCTCTGCAGATTTAATGGGAACTGAGCAATGGCACTAAATACAGAAAACAGGAAAAAATTGAAGTTGTGTTCTAAGCAACTTTAGGGTTTGAATGCTGATCACTCAGAAAGGTGAATAATGAGAAATCTAAGGAGAAATGTATAATCAAAGCTTGAGCTAGACTGTCCTAAGGGTTGCACACCACTGTGCTGATACAAAGCAGCATTAAGATTTTGCATCCTTCATTCCAGCATCTGCACCTGCACAGCAAAAGGACTGTGATGTCCTAACTCATCCTTAATGCACCTTAACATACCTGCTTTGTAATAACACAACTGCACAGAGTGACATCATAAACTTCACACTTGTTGTTGCTTTGTAAAACTGTAACAACTTTAGGGCTGTTTCTTGTCGTGCATGGTCTTTAGTAGTTTCATATTAAGCATTAATGAATCACTCACATAGCAGCAGCACTGAACGCTGCTGAGCGGAACCCAGGTCATGATGTACCGGTTCCTACCCAGTTCTGTTGCAACAGAATATCTCTGCCCCTCCTCCCACAGCAAATAAAGATATTTCTACAGCCAAATCACAATACCAGTTATTCTAAGAAGCCATCACCAAATTTCAGTTATCAGAAAGATTTAAAAAGGCTACAGAGAAAAATCAGAGAAATTCAGAACAACTTATTGAACTGGTAGCTATAAAACAGAAGTTCGTGTTGCATGGCAAAGCTCAGTCTGCCTCTCCAGGCTCTTTCTTCCTCTCCTTAGAAAAGACAATGCTCAAGGGAGCATTTGGAACAAAATTCTTCTTTGCTAATAGCCCACTAATCACTAGGATTGCTACATCATATATGCACATGTACAAGGAACCTGCACAGCAGCAGCCTTTGAAAAATGCTGAAGCTAAAGTCTTCCAAGCTCTGTAATTCCCACTGTGTACACTTTTCTGCTGTTTATTTAGTTAACATGTCAGATGAGGCAATGAGTCCTCAATTCCTTTATAGGCCAGAAAAAAAAGCAATAGTAAAGGTGATTCTGCAGCTGCAAGCTCACGTGAAGCCTGACTCAGGATTGCTTTCGTAACAGACTGGACACATCATTTGGTTTTACCTTGATAATGTAACTTTTTCAGTAACTACCAGGTGAAGTGTGCCAAGAAGTCTAATAATTTCCATGAACATTCCATTGCAAACCAGAGTTTTACCCCAAACAAGTGCACTTGTACCACGAACAACTATGAAGAACTTGATTGCACAAGCCAGGACTTTCTGTGTATATATTCAGAGACCTTGCTTAGAGCAGATGCAATAAATCTATTACTTCTTGTAAGCAATACAGGAAGCCCACTGGGTGTATTTCAGACTGCCCAAAAAGTTCTGGAGTGGTAAATTAAAAAAAATTAATAAAACCATCAGTCTATTAAGTCATCAGTAGATAGACAAGCAGCTCTGTGGAGTTTATCTGCAGTTACCCACAAGTATGGCACTGACCAAAGCTCATATAAAACATTTTATTTACCTAAATCTGGGGCTACAAAATTGCATGGCATGGGATGTAAGACACTTGAAAGAATCACAGAAAAATCCTCAACAGTTACCCTGACAAAATTTCCAGGCATGTAGAGAACAGTACTTCTAGAAACACAGAAGCAGAATGATGTTGAGCATAAGCAGCAAAGTCAGAGTGGGGCCTTGCCCAGTACTGCAGGAAACCAGAAATAGTGGAGAACTGAACCATCAGAGTGTTCAGTCAGGTGGCTTGAACAGAAAATTATTGGGTTTTTAAATACCATTCCACCTCTCAAATAATCCTTAATATAGGTTTTAAACAAAATTTAAAGATTCCTCAATGTGGTCATCTTTTCGTTCTATGAGCAATTTTATATCGGAAACATGTAATTTACAGATGGTTCATTAATTTAGAGTCCAGATCAATTATTTAAAAAGAAAAATAGCTTTCCATTTATTTAAACTACTTGAAAGGTATTTCTTTAAATTCATGGTTGGTTGAAGTCCAT
The DNA here is from genome assembly GCA_013400575.1 of Peucedramus taeniatus. Classification (NCBI taxonomy): domain Eukaryota; kingdom Metazoa; phylum Chordata; class Aves; order Passeriformes; family Fringillidae; genus Peucedramus; species Peucedramus taeniatus. The sequence goes on from WBNO01013561.1 coordinate 369,774, forward strand.
TGCTGTGTATAGTTCCAACAGCACCATTCTTCTGAGTATAGATTTGGAGCTGTATAGGCACCAGGTAACAGAGCTCATTAAGTGTTAACAATGTTTCATTTTCTTCAGTCGACAAAATATTTTCTAATACTTTCATTTTCGTGTTACAGTTCTTTTAAAAATCTCATGAATTAGAAGTGTGCATGAATCATAAGCATCCATTTTATGAAAAAAATTGTATTTCTGTTCTCTTTTCCATTTTAAAATGGGGTGAAAGGCTGGAAATGTGACATATTCTACTGAATAGATACTTCTGAGAAATAACAGCCTGTCATACCACCTCCCTGTATGGCTGTCACTCAGCATTTCAAGCAGCCTGCCTTGTTCATAGCCTACCTACTGCACTGGATGGGTAGGAGGAAAAAGCAGGATTCACCTCCATCAAGAATTGCAGCAGAATTGCATACATCACCAGGGATGTTTTGATCCTAACATACAAGACTTCTCTGAACAAAAGTGTTCTTGAACATTGTGGTCAGCATATATGCAAGTGTTCACATACAGATATTGTTTGGTACAGGTGAGAGTGCACAGATGTTGGACTAAGCAAAATCCTTGTGATTTTATCTGTATGAGGTGTTGAGATATGATGACAAAAATGGAAAGCCAATGGGATCATCTTTAGGATGAGAGCACTATCAGAGCTCATCTTCTACTCAAAAGACTGGAAAAACCTTGCGAAAAAACTCAGACAGCCCTTGTAGACTTCTTTTTCCTCTACAACAAGAGGCCTATGGATATAGAATGGAGGTGTGGTAAGGGACAGTAGCTCATCAAAGTTTCCACAGATATGGTTCCAGCTCCAGCTAAAGAGCTCAGATTATGATGGCAATAAATTTAAAAAATCAAATCAGGAACAAAGCTAAGACTAATAGAATTTGCTTCTATATAAGCAAAGCTCTGATATGGCCACTTTGAGCCATTGCACTCACAGGTAGACAGACACAGGAACTTGGGACTGAGGTGAGCAGTCCCAGAAATCACACAGACACACATGCTGTTCGCCCTGTCTTAATTCTCTTTGACTGAATCCATGTGTTATTTCAGCTGGCTATTCTCTTTTATCATGGCAATTGGTAGTACCTTGCTACCTCCAAAGCCTCTGCCTGAAGCTCATGAACCTTTGATGTGCCACCCAAGAGGAACTTCTCGAGTGGCACAGTGCCAACATCCTCCTGCTGAGCCCAGGTGGCCACATGGGCTTAGTTCACAATACTCAGACACCTGGCACACTTTCCTGCAATAGGAATATTTTATCTCCTAACTATGAGATTATTGATAGAAATTTGGGCAAATCCCTGTCTCTCCGAGCTGCAAAGAGCACTTACAAAGCTCTGACTCACTGCATACCAGTGGCACAGTGTTTGAACAAGCTCTGCTGACAACCTGCAACAACAGCTGGGAGAGGTGTGACCTTTCTCAGCTCAGAGTAATTTTGAAAGCCAGTGATAAATCAACGTCAGCTTTGTTAGCAACCTAATGAAATTACCAGAAGTAAGAGGGAAGATCACACTCTGAAGTAAGCAGCTTGAATAGCTTATGAACAGAATTTACGATAATGTCAGTGGGGTATTTTTTTCAGATATTCCCAGCCAGGAAAAATAATATTGAATTCTGCATCTCAAGTCAAATCTTCTCCTCTCACAAACATCCACATCAGACAAAACTTTCTGTAAATCACTTAAGCACACAGGCAGAACTAGGTAAGCATCTCCACTTCTCTCATTGGGAAGTTGTTGCAGAATTTTGGTCCTCTGTTGGTTCAAAATATTTTCTAATTTCCAGCCTACATGTGCCGCTCTTCAGAGCATCTGTTTATACAGTAGGACAGGCGTATAACTGAAACAGTCCTAAGCACTCCTTGATTTTTATCTTCCAGACAGGTAACAATCAAATCCTCTCAGGTTTTGCTTTTCTCACTTAAACAGCCAAACTCTCCATCTCACATCCTTAAAAAGTCTCTTTGTTCCCCATATCACACCACTTCATTTGTCTGATTTGCAAGATCCAGCTCCTTCCTTCCCCTTAAGAAAGGGATATGAGTCCTCTTTTCTCTTCATTACAACTCCAAACTTTGAGTCATCAGCATATTTCATTAGTACTGTTATTTTACTGCAAAGGTCTATTGTACTAAATTGCTCCCAAGACCAACAGGAATTTCTCTAGTAAGTTCCAACATTTCAGCTTCCAGCACTAATTGTTGCCATATCCCCATTAGCCAATTCCTTACTCATCTCAGATTTTTCTCCTACTAATCTGACTCATTGTATATAATGACTCTCCATGTAATAAAAACATTTTGGTCAATTAAAGAACTATACATCAAAAACCCACCATATAAAGGGAAAAACTCAGGCAAATACTTCATGAAATCATCTTCCAGAACCACTAGAGCCATAACAGAGTAAAAGCATCTGCTAACTGGCCTGTCCTCCAGTGGGGAATACTCAGCCCCCTTTTCCCTTTGTCTTCACCCAGTCTGAGCACAGAAAATGAGGGTGGCATGGCTTTAACCTCAGCTCTGGTCATTTCCATTGTAGGAGCACTTGTGCCAAAGCTGATTTGGAAGGGTGTTGGCTGCTCAGTTAAGCTATTCCTTAAGGTGGCTTTACACCAAGATTTGACACTTTCCACCCATGTGCGAGACCTTTTATTCTGTTTCAATGTGCTTCGCTGCTGTGAGGGCACCTTGGTTGGGAGATGGAGTAAGAAAAGAGGGAATAACTTCTTAGACAGCTGAAGCAGTGTTTTCAAGAGCACCTTCAATGACACACTAGAAAGGGCATTTTAAACTAATCTCCCTAAATCAGGAGATGAAGTGAATAAAAGCCAATCAAGGGTGCAATTCAGTCTTACAGGTTATGATGAAGTGCCACCAAGAGGTGCAGCACAGCTGCACCAGCTCCTGCCTGACCTTACAGTGTGCTGATACCTGAAATTCAGACAGAAGAAACCTGTCACTTCAGGGTTTTTTTCAGAAAGTTGTTTCTCTCTCTCAACCAATTTACCAGAAGCACCAATGCCAGAACTAGTGAAGCTGTTTAAAGCTTTACCGGAATAAGCATACTCAGCAGGCAGTTGTGCTGCCTGCAAAAACAATTTATAAAAAGACTTAAATAGAAGGAATGCAAATCTTTTTTTCTTTTCTTTTCTCTCTTTTCTTTTCTTTTCTTTTCTTTTCTTTTCTTTTCTTTTCTTTTCTTTTCTTTTTTTTCTTTTCTTTTCTTTTCCTTTTCCTTTTCCTTTCCTTTTTTCTTTTCATTTTTCTTTTTTTTTTTTCTTTTTTCTGTGCCAATGAAGCCTGTGAGCCCAGATTCACAGTTGGGTGCTCACATCTCCAGCTGTCTGTCTTGTCCCCTTGGCAGACAATATTTTGCCTGTAACAGGGACAACAAAAATGGATGTATCTGTGCTCAGATGGCCTGTCTGAGCATCATCATCCAGGTCTGTTGTTCCTACTTTAGGCAACATCTAAAGTCATGCCAGCAAAATGCAGTAAGGATGTCCACTGAAAGATCTAGGTTGTGATGACTAGAGATGCAGCTTTCACTTCCTCAGAAAGACAAGTGGAAATCTATCCTAGGCCTATGTCAGTCTTATGTCTATTTAACTGTTACACCCACTGCTGAAGAATCCGTGTTAAGAGCTAACTTTTGCAGCATATAGCTTTGTGTTGTCTAAAATATTGCACCAGAAACATGACAATGGTCTGGGAGACTGAAACTGTTGAACCCTCAGAATGAAAAAATCTACATTAGGAATGAAAATGTTTCCCATTTGTCAGCAGAACTTTAAAGCACACAAATACTCTAGCCAGTCAGTTTGCAGATGAAAGTAAGTTTTTCTCATAAAATATGGCATTTCAAATGAGATATGCTAACATTTTAACTCATGTGCTTCCTTCTAAAGATTTCTCTTGATAAAATTGTGAGTGCTGTTATCAACGCTAGGAAGTTTTGCCATATCACTTATTCTACATGCCTGAGTGAAAGATTTGAGCTTCCTGAGGAGTGCAGTAGTCTCCCATTGTTTGAAGGGCTGTATTATTTTCATGTAGAAGGGTGAAAATGGAAAAGTCCATGTTTATGTACTTAGGTACACTCTTGATACACAATCAGGAAACTCTTAAAGTATTTCCAAACCCAACTCTAAATAATGTACAATACTGTAAATCCTGTTCATGTGTAATCCCATCATCTGAGATGAATCATGCTCCTCTGAAAAAAGAGAAAGTCCCATGGATTGTCTTGCTGAGGAGCTACCAACCATGGTAGAGCTAGAACTATGTATGAAAATTAAAATTTAAAATTCTGAATCACATCAAAGTATTAAAAGTATCAATATAAACTGCTAGACCAAATCACCACATTTGACATATGTAGCACATGGTGGACCCAGCATAGTCCTCAGCAGTATCTCTACAAGCTTTGCACTCTCATGCTGTCCCCCATGCTCTCATGCCACCATATATTCTTGATTTTATGCTATAAAACATACTTTGTGTGTCTGTGACATAGCCACCTCTTTATCCCATATATTTTTTTATTATTTCTCATTGCATTTGTCTCCCTAACAACACACAGTGTGAACCTTGTGCAGCTTTGAAAGGTCAATCTCACCATACAAATCAGAGGACAGGGCACCATCCACTTCACATATACTTGGCCAGAGGTAGGTCTCTCTTTCTGTCTTGAGTTAAAGCAACATGGAAGACTGACAAAAGAAGACTTGCTGCCAAATTTATTGATCCTGTGCAGCCAAACCTCTATCAAACCAATCCTCTGACAGCAACACTGGCATAAGGCATCCTCAGCTCCCTGATGTCTCATTCCCTTTTCTGCCCGTGGTTGAGCACCATCACACCTCATGGTGCCAACGTGGGATTGCACTGTCAAACAGGTCGTGCCCACTGGGACCACAGGCATTTTGCCAGCAGAGCACAGAGTGTGGCAATTTGGAGCACAGGGGTAGGGAAGAGGAGGCCCATGCCAGAGGAAGGCCCTCATTTAGATAATTAATCAGAAAGCTCTGTATCAGCACAGTTTACAGATATAATCTGTACTTAAATTCCTCTGGTTAGAAAGTGCAGAAAGTTGGAAGGAAAAAGACAATGTAAAAAGTGAGGATTCTGTTTTCATCTCCCACATTCAGAAATCCTCAGAAATACCACTTTTATTTTGCTCTCCACTAACTTCATCCCAGGGTACAAAACTTCTAAATATTTCCCAAGAAGCTGAGCTGTTGATATCTGAATTTTTCTCAATTATCTATCATTATTTTTTTTCTACAAGCTATGTTTTCCTATTCATTCATTGGCTTTATATTTATAAAACAAATATTACAAATTCTAAAGTTTTGTAAATATTTGTTGTATAAATATTATAATTTACTATGGTAAATGATTTCTAAGTAAAAGCTGATCTCAGTCAAATTTCTCATATTAATGCTATGGACTAATAAAAAAAAGGATACTGTATAGAAACAGGTTTTGTTTTATACAACATACAACAACATACCATCTTTTATGTTCTGGGCCTTTTAGCCTCGCCAAGAATTACTTCATCTGGAAAATATCCTGGTAGGGAGACGTACTTGTAACTTTAGATACCATGAAGCACAAGTCTGAAACTTCAAATTTCAGCACTTTCTTCCTAAGAGTAAGGGGTAAAAGAACTCCACTTCAACTGAAATATAAATAAAGCTAAGTGAAAATATTATTGCTTAGTTGTGCAGCTAACAAGCAGTAGCAAAGAAACCAACAAAGTGAAATTAAAATAAAGTTAAGTCATTTACAAAATGTCAAGAGAACTCAAGATTCACAAATTCCCCTTTTTGTGTAAGGCTTGCTACTTTGGTTCTACCTGTTTCAACACTGTAACAAAATCATAAACACAGAACCACAGGATGGTTTGACTTGGAGGAGATGTTAAAGATCTTGTACTTCCAAGCCCCCTGCCATGGGCAGGGGCACCTTTCACTAAAACAGGTTGCTCAGGGCTCCATCCAACCTGGCCTTGAATGCTTGCAGGGATGGGGCAACCACAACTTTAGTGGACAACCTGTTTCAGCATTTCACCACCCTCACAGTAGGGAATTCCTTCCTAACACCTAATCTACACATACTCTCTTTCACTTTGAAGCCATTTCCCCTGTCCTTTCACAACAGGCCCTGGCAAAAAGGCCTCCCTTTGGGTACTGGAAGGATGCTGTAGGGTTTCCCCAGAGCCTTCTCTTCTCCAAGCTGAACTACTCCAACTCTCTCAGCCTTTCCTCATAGGAGAGGCACCCAAAAGTAAGTCTGGTTTCCTGACAGCTTACTCTCCAAGCGTGTAAGACTTTGAAGTCCTGTTCAATGGCAGAAATTTGCATTCCAGGTTTTTCATTAAAAACAAACAAGAAAATAAACAAACAAGCACAGAGAAAAACAAAAACAAAACAAAACAAACAACAACAACAACAACAACAAAAAAAAACAAACACAAGCATTTGGACCTGGACAGGCGTCTGGATTTTCAGGCCTTCAAAGCTTAGCTACTGCCAGCCTAAATCTCTAGATGTGCTTGTCTCCAAATATCCAAAAGACTAAGCCCACTTGCAGATCACAGGAGGGAAGGGATTGAGTTGTGCATAGGTGAGTAAAGCTTACTGCTGGCCAGCACAGTACCTTGACATCTGAAAAGACATCAAAGAACCACCTCATTAAACTACTGAGATGGTGCTGTCATTCCTGAATCATACATTCTTTGTTATGCAGTTCTACCTCTCTAATGCAATTTCTCCATCATAGAAAGCTTATAAAATTCATACCAGGCAAGCACTGCTAAAGAAGCAGTCACCAGAAATGTATCACTGAGTGCTCTGACCACTCTGTTCCTCCACCTCTCCAGCTGCATACTTGGAGGCAGTAATTCTCAATTATCTTCCCTTCCCAGAGCAGTATGAGATCACTGTACTAAATTCTAATCTCTTCACAAGAGGCTGTTTATACAGGCATGTCTGTTTGGCTATGGGAAAGAGTACCTCTTTGCACAGGTTTGTCTATATCCCACTGAGAGTCACTAAATATTTATGCCAGCTAAAAATTAAGATGTTTTCCTGATTTGTTTAATCCAATTTTAGTGTAACTGCTTCTTAAAGTGATGGTCACACCTTCCCATAATTTCTGTCTTCATGGTCCCAGTCTCCTCCTCATCGCAATGCTAAAAATTGTGGGACTGCATGATAAAGGAAATGACTCGCTCTAAATTCACCCAGTGGCAAAAAAGCAGCAAAAGATGAGTTTTCAGCTGGAACAGCTCTCTGATCCAACAACTTGCTATGTAGTCATGTCTTTACTGAGCAATGACACAGGAAACGGCAAAACAGCAACTGCCTGAAATCATGAAATAACAACCTAACCAAAATATGGTAGCAGTGGCTGAAAGTTTGTAAGCTCCCTAGAGCTCAGAGTATCAGTCCAGTTAAGGGAGTGGTGCCACAAGAAAATCTTCACCTGCATGACCCCAGGGACCCCTCAGCAGTCTGATGGGTGCAGTGCAAGCAGGGCCCTCACACTCCCCTCACAATTAAGGGTGTCTTGTCACAGTAATTAATAGTGCTGTGCAAAGAAGAGCACAAGCAGCAGTTATTGTTATCAGAAAGTCATTATACAAACACCCCTCCAAAACCAACAAGGCAATGGTCTGTTAGAAGTCAGGAAGTTGGACCTTTCTGCAGACATTTTGCTTTTGTTTAGCATTAGTTACTCAGATATTGTCATAGTTTCATTTCAGGGAATTATTGGCTCTGACACTTTTGCATCTTTCTTTTGTGTTTTTATGATTTGTATATTCAGAAAAAGTTTGCTGTGAGGTTCATTATTACCTTATTTAATGTTCAATCCTGTGGGGCATTGCTGACACAAATACTAACTTTAAATTTCTGGCATCAAATATAGCCACATAATTCTACCTTGATGTTAAATTTTGCTTTTGTCTAATTTAGCCAACATTGAATGACAAGTCAACAGCAGGAGAACAACAAACTAAGCACATACCAAAAGGTACAAAGCCTGCCAGGAAACCAATTCAAAGAAACACTGATTTATGAGACATATTTGTGCCCAGCCTAGTGCAAAAGATAAGGAGATGCTGCCTCCAGAAGTCAAATGTGAGGTGCTTCTTTCCTCAGCAGGAAAGCAGCAGCACCTGAGGGCAGCTCCACATCAGCTGGGCACTCCTGGCCATGGTCTGCTGGGGGTTTGCAAAGACCAAACCCCCAGCAAATTTGTGAGCACAGATATGTCCAGCAGCTGCCACAAAGACAGGAAACTAAAGCAAGAACTTGCAATAAAAACATGTTTTCCCCATCCCAGAAATGTCTTACAGCAAGCCAGTTCACATTTTGAAGATCCTGTTGTAAAATGAAAATGTCACCAAGCACCAACATGGCACGGCACTGACACAATATCACTTGCTGACACAATAATCACCTGCACCAGTAAACTGTGGAGTTAGTGTCAGTTCTCCAGTTCCTTGAACACTAACTTTGGTCCCCAAAATGTGACCCAAGTAATTGGGGTTAACAACAGCTCAAGTTAGGACTCTGGTGAATTCAGTTTTAGAAAATGGTATTGTAACAAAGACCTATTAAAAAGGTGTGAGTGCAGCTCCTCACTGATTTTAATTATAACAATCCCTATGAATGTCATCTCCTGTTTTCCCCAGGCTCCTTTAAATGCCCTGCAGTCACAAGGGTGATGTTAACCATGCTGGAAGGAGGACAGCTGACAGTAACCTTATCTTTGGCCTCTGGATAATGCAGTGACACAGAACTGGGAGGCCTGCCTAGGATTGGGAGCAATCTCCCTCCTTCAATCCTTATCAGACCATAAAACTGGGGCATGTGGTTTCTTTGTCTTTCCTATTGTCTCATGCTTCCATACTGAACAGGAATGTCAAGAGCACACAGTGTTACCTCAGCAAGCAAGAGTTCATCAGCTGAGATGTGACACAGAAAAGATCACCCACATAAGGGGCCAACTCCTTCTAGCCAGAGTGGTTCATCAGGAGCTGGATGGGGATCCTCAGCACACCCACATGGTTCTTTGGCCCCCTCCAAGAGACATTCTCCTACACCCTCTGGGGTCCCTCTCACTACTGAAATGGAGGCATTCCTCATAACTTATCAGTCCCCAGTCCTGATGCTGAGCTTGATTTCTGTTTCCACAGACCATGACAAGCTGCCTCAGAGGGTAGGCTAGCTCCTTTCTGTATCTGTGAGCTCATCTGAATCACTCCCCCATCACACTGATGCCAGGGAAGAAGCAGGAACATTCTGCAGGGGGAAAGCTCCACAAAAGCCTCTCCCAGGTAAAGGTAGGAATGAGGACGGGTAGTGTGTTGTGTTGTGTTTTATACGCTTTTTTATAATTGTTCTGTACCTTGGTTTATCCCAGTTCTCCCCTATTTCAGTGGCTCTGCCCATCCTGCCTCCTCCCTCAACCCCTCCCTGGTGTCCTGTCCGTCACTCAGCAGCCCATCCCTTCCCCTAGAAACTTCTGTTAAGGGCGTTGAGTGACTGGATCAGGAACCGGGGTTCCTCCCACAGGTTACCCCCATTGGTCTCCCCAGAGACCCATCTTCCCAATGTCCATACCCCCATGCTTCCCTATTGGCTCCCTATCTTTGTTCCCTCCTCCCTTTATAAGATACTTGATGGCCCAGAGCTTGGTCTTTGAAGCGAGGTCATGCTGGGCTCAGGGTCCCTGCCTGAATAAACCTGGACTGAATTCAGGAAACCTGAACTCCCATTCGGAGTCCACTCCTTTCTTCCCCCGCAGTCTATTCCTGCCTCACCCGCCAAGGCGAGAGCCTGAGCCGCCCTCCTGCCCCTCGGAGATCGGGAGAGGGTTCCCCACAGCTGAGTGTGCCACAGCCAGCCGGGACCCCCAAAGGGACTCACAGAGGGGCATTTACATCAGTAGTGTAATAGGCTAACGTATTGATCTAGATTGAAAATGTTAGCCTGGTTTTGCTCTGGCTCCATTTTAACTGGGATGGCAGCCCTGGGTGAGCCAGCTCATCCTGCAACCTCCTGACCTGTATGAGAGAGGGGATCTGTCAGCCTGCTGTGGGGGACACCAAATCAGTCACTGCAATGCACAGGCTTCCCTCCTACACAGTGACCTGTCCACCTGGATACAAAACTCATGGTTCATAAGCCTGTGGTTAGCCAAACACAGTGTCCTCCTTGCCACAAGGAAAAGCAACACACAAACTCCACTGGGAATGAGCCAGTTTAGCTCTTCACTTTCCCCATGATCTTAGCCTTGATGACTAATATGATAATCCCATATTCTCAACAAAACAAAGTTTATATATGACTGGTTCATATCCGGGCCTCAAGGGCACATCAAGGCTGAATTTCCAACTTCTCTGTGATAAAATGAAGTTTGGTTCCAGTAATTTAGATTCTCAAATTTAGATTCCTGTCCCTTATACTGAAAGCTTTTAGGTACTGAAAGCACAGTAAGATGTTTCTCTAAATGTCCAAGGGGTAGACTGGAGCTTTCCAGATCATTCTGAGTGAGAAGTGACTAAAATGGTACCTCGGGGTTAAGTAGCACTTAATAGTCTGATAGCCAAATTAAGTTTGGTCACTTTGGGTTAAATAACTGTTTGTCCTAGCCTTGTAAAACCTTGGCTGGGTTTGAGAGATGAAATGGTTCACTATAAAAAAATGCCAAGACCTAACGAGAGGGGAAAGATACATTGGGGAAGATCAAGTGAGGAAAGAGTGAATCTGTCCCTTCTGGCAGATGTGAGCTCTCAGTCTGACCTACTCATAAGGTGACTTAACAGTCTGGTGAGCCAGGACTGGTCCTTTGGTAAGGATTTTTGCAGTCCCACACATGCTCACATGTAAGATGCTGCTTTCCTTGAGTTTTAGTTTTAACACTTGTGCCAAGCTTAAAAGGTGATTCACTGCTGTAACATGGCAAATGCATTTCTGTGCAAATTTGACAAGCACAGTAATAATTCTCCTTTCCTCTTATGATCCTAATCTCTGGCAAGAAACTGTGAAAAACTATTTCCAGAAAATAACTATGATAAGTGATAACAATTCAGTGACATTTTTATAGCAATGTGCTTTCAAGCTATCATTAAGTCTGTGTGAGAAAAACAACCACAAAACCACTGTAGCACACTGAACCCCAATTAAAAGCTTTACTGTATCTGTCACTTTCCATTGTAGGTATATATATTAAAAAACCTCAAAACAACAAACCTTTCTGGCATGCAGAACTGTTGTATTCAGAAAAGTTAGCAACATAAGGCTCCAAAAAATGAACATGGATGTCTTTCAGATTTCTACACACTGAACTACTTGATCTCACTGCAGTTATCCATCTGTACTAAATTTTAGGGGTATGTAAAAATTCAAAAGACGGAGACCTAAACTAGCATGTTGCAACTCTTGTGGAAGTACTTGAGATTAAGGAGGAACAAGTGGATAAATAAAACATTACAAACTCCTAATTTCCACACAAACCTTAAGGAGAAAGAACAGTGAAAACAGACAACTGTGTTATGCTCTCTCTGGACAGTGCTGTGTGTGTTTTGTGTAAAATGGGAGAGACCAGAGAGATCAGTTTTAAAGGTCTCCTTCCCAGTGGTATTGATGTTCATCTTTGTGAGTACCTAACAAAAATCCATCTAGCCTTTCTAAAGCTGCAGAAAGATTATAGTTAAACAGTCTGTCCTTCACAGCTCACCACTGGACTTGTTCCCTTAGGAAAGATCACATCAATGCCAATTCATTCAGATTCATGCTTTTTTAAACTGAATTCCACTAGGAACCTTTTAATGCCACTCTTTCATGCAAGCTTATGGAACAATTAAATATAGAAGAATATCCAGTGCTTGGGCAGTGAGAGATCATATCAGGCTGGCCTGTCACCTAATGAGAAATTAATTTGCTTTTGAAAACTATGACTGCCTACATTAGCTCCTTTTTTTCTACCCCTTTCTCATATGTCTCAGTGTTTATGGAGTTATACATATGATCTTAGAAGATGGTTTTCCTTAGCCAAAAAGTACCCATGATAAAAGACAGCAATAATAAAAGATGCAAAGTACAGGACTCCCACTGATTTTGAAAGAACATGGATACTTCCTGAGTGAATTAAAACTCATACTGCCATACACTTTTAATTTTTTAATTCAAAATCCTTTCCACCAGTACTTCAAATCTTTACTGGAATGTAAAGGATATAATTTATTCATCATCCCAGTATTTATCAGCCACTGGTATATTGCTCTTATGGTAGGATTAAAATATATATTATTCACTGTATTCATATAAAGTATATTATTTTGTAAATGGCTATAAACCACATGAGAAAATTGTGACTTTACATGATTTCAGCATAGTCAGAATTCTCCCTGATAACCTACTGCGAATCAGTGCAGCTGGAACTGGACTGATTTCCACCTGTACCTTTATTTTCTGTGAGGTTTCTGATTCCCCAGCTGGAGGAAGCAAAATACAATAGGTTTCTCATCCTAAACCTAGTGGAGATGAGGAAGAAAATGCTGTGATCTAAGCTGAAAAGAGCTTTAAGAAGGAAGACTTACCTTTCACTTCACATTTCCACTGAATAGGGAGCTGTGCAGGAGCATCAACAACTAAGCAATACAAGATGGGAGGGAAAGGACTCAGGGAACACAAAAACTACATGCTACTGTGTGAAGACAGTAACAGGAGATGAAACAGAAGCAATGTGAGGAAAGGGATGCAAGGAACTGAGGATGGGGAGTAGTGGGCAACCATTTTAAGACAATTTCTTGGATGTATGCAATGCATTTTCTTAAGTGTTGAGCAGACTAATGAAATACTCTGCTTTAAGGAGGAATTAGAAAACAAGATCAAAACAGAGTAGAAGTTAGAAAAAAATACCCTACTTATGGAGAGTTAATATTATTTTAGTCATTATTTTAAACCAGTCTGTTTATATTTTGGGTTGTCTTATGTTTCAAATTCACAGGCAAAATACTTCTTTTTCAGTACATGATTAATACACGGTATTTCTCTGCCACATGTTTGACTTCACATGTAATTTGTGGATTTAAATTTTTTTTCACAGCCCCTCTGGATTTGAACTTGCAATGGTCTCTGCCATCATCTTTACCTCAAAAAAGTATTCCAAAGATGTGCTCCCCAAATACTAAGCTTACATCACTTGAACCAGCATTCAGCAAGAAACCATCCTGTGGCTTAAGTTCTCCAGCCAATTCTCTTTCAAGCAGTGAGAAAAAGCATTCATAGCATTCTTAGTATTCCCTGCCCTCACAGCCCACACTTTACAGTGTTTTTGTTGGAGGCAAGAAGAAGGAAACATACAGAATAACCTCACTGAAAAGAGCCATGGTTTAACACTGTAAAAAACTAATTCTGCTTCATTTGCCACAGCATATAAACCCTACTGTATCCTGTCCAGTGGCAGACAACATTAAAAGTGTTGGCATTTTCCTAGTGGTTTCTATCTTAAGCTTGCTGGCCTAAATTAGACATCTAAAATTGCTAGTCCCTTTTGAAGAACTGACAGGATTTTAAATGCAGACCACGTTTTCTGAAAAGCATGCAGTAATCCATGCCTTTTCCAAGATGCTTTAAGCTGGCCAAGCAAAATCACCCATGACTATTCTTAAATATCTCCAGAAAACAAATGCAGCATTTCATCAACAGAGTTTTTGTGTGCTGCAGCCCTATCATGTAGAAATGGAATATCAAGAGGGACATAGATATAAGAGCAAGCTGATGAGAAAGCTGTTACCCATCCCCGAGCGCCCCAGGTACAACTTATTGTTAAATATATATGGAATATGCCAAGTCAGTTTTCCAGATTTCCCTACCCCAAGGCTCCCAACCATTTCACTCACACGGGAAGGCTGATCTGCTAAACCTGCCTCTGGCTGGGATACCCTTGTTTCAGCAGCACCACTTTTTGCTGTACAGAAAACCTCCAGCCCGCAGAAGAAACACGCAGCAGGCTGTGTGCAGCCTTGCCAGAGGGACTACCTGCACACCAGGCATTCCTGCCAGGAAAAACCACGGATATCAAGGTTCTCATAGCTTCACACCCCATATGTGACCCAGCTGCCTTGGCAAAGGTCTGGAGCACAGAGCTTGCCTCAGCTTTGGGTTGTAACCACAGAACTCTCCTCTCTGTCAGCAGGATGAGTCAACTCATTTAATTCCTCTTGATAGATGGACTTTTATTCAATTTCACCTGGTTTTCTTTCTCCCAGAAAGAAAACGATAAATATTTAGGCTTTTGAAAAATAAAGAGGGCCAACTTCCTGAATGTGATCCACATGCAATTCTTTTACTGCTACAAGGAAATGGAGAGTGAAGATATTTGAGTGCCATCTGGACAAACAACTTCCCTCTATATAAACATGTCTCAGCAAGTTCAAGTCCCATGGGCAAGATACTTGCCACCAACTTTCAGATTCACATGACCCTTCTCACAAACACTTCCAGGCCTTTAGATTAGGCATATCTATTTCTGGCACAGACTTTTGGTGGATATTCCCTCACATCTGGGGAAGAAGGAGCTCATCTATCTGACTCTGGTCCCACCAGCTCCATGAGACCCCAGTCACAGAACTGCTGCCGAGTATATGGAACATACTTGATTTGTACATTTGGCAGCCCTTTAAGACAAAACAGAAACGTACTGTTTTCCCAAATAGTAATGTATTTCAAAAGCTGCATTCAAGATTGGTTTTAACTAGTACATAATGCTTCTTGCTGTGTCAGGGCATAACAGTGTGTGAAGGAACAGGGGCACCCCAGACCTGCTGGCACATTCTCAGCCTGACCCTTGGCTCCAGGCAGTGAACCATGGTGTGCCATTCAGTTCTCTGGCCTGTCACAGAGCACTGTGTTCACCTAAAACAGGCAGCAAAACCATAAGGCTGTGCAGGAGATGGCTAAGTCCAGATGCATCACTTGCCTGCTCTCTCTGTCCAGATAAAACTGATGTCCTTATTGGAATCAAGAGGAATCAGTGAGAGTCAAGCTAGGGATTCCTCTCCATTTCTACTGCTCCCCTGCCACCACCTTTCTCTCTCCAAATCCCTCTTCCACCCAGTCTCTTCTGCAATAGCCTTCAAGCAGTTTTGTCATCCCCTGACTCTCTTTCCAGCCCTTTAAGTGGCTCCTCTCCCTCAAAATGGAGTCAGGTTTATTCCTGCTGTGAGGAGCGGGGAGGAGAGGAAATCTCTGAACAGCTTATTCTCCAGCATTACTCTGTGGTATGCCTCCTGTGTTGGGGAGGAGGTGGGAGAATGCAAGATAATTTGTAGGTGTACTAAGCAGTACAATGGTAATTGCATTATTAAAATCCTCTAATGTAAGACTGCCTGGAGAAAGGAAGAAAAACAGCTAAACTGCCTACTCAATATTTCTTTGTATAAACAAGACCATGGAAATGTATGCTGTGTACCATGGAGACTGGCTTATGAGAGCCTCCTTACAATCTCTGACGCTCTCTAGGGCTACATTTGATCTGTTGTTCACTCGCCTCTCTCGTTTCTTTGTTTAGTGTTAGGTAGTTATCCACAAACAGGAGTTCACACCAGATACCATAATGCTTTAAGTTTCTACCAAAACCACTAAATTCCTACACCAATATTTTTTGAGAATCAAAGTCAAGCACCAGAAGAGGAAGCTGTAAGAAAAAAACCAGGAATATTTAAAAGGAACATTTTATTAGTGCTAAAAAAACGAGAGAGAGAGAAAACCCAACAGAACCATCATGTATTGATTTTGTGCCACTTTTTACACACATCCCAGGCAGACACAGACCTCTTTTTTCTCCTACCTGATGAGAAACTTCCAGACGGAATCCTTTCTCTAGGCAGGCCCTCCCTCCCACAGGCCTCTTGAAGCATGCTTACCCTGTAATCATTTTAAAAGAGCACTATTCTAAAACAGAGTTCAGAGCTTCAGTAACCACCTACCTGGGGACTCACAAGCCCTGTCCCTGACTCCATCCCACACTTGCCTGCCTCTGTCCCCTACAGAGTTGGCATTGATAGGCAAGAAGCAGGGTCTTACATCTGGAGATGCTGCTACAGAGCAATACTACCACAATGCTTCAGCATCTGAAGCCAAAGCCACAGATCTGGCAAGCCTTGCAGCCTGCTTAAAGAGCCCATTTGTAATGTGTGCTGATTGTGGCTTTTCTGGATATCTCTTCATGCTGACATGTAAAAGTAAAAAGTATTTCTGAAAGGTGTGCCTGGAAGTAAACTAGGCTTGGCCTATAGCTACAGAAACTACAGTTCAGGGACTGGAAGACACCTCTGAGACAAGGGCCCTGGGTATGGACAAATAGGACAGCATTTGCTCAAGCCACAATCAGAGCTTCCTGAGGAGACAAGTCTTTTCGTAAACCTGCCTTTACTCCTATTACTTTCATTCTGAAGAGTCTTAAGGTCTCCTAGTTAGAAACCATCTTCTAATTTCTTTCCTAAGGTTATTCAGTGCCACATTATAGCCCTTTAAATCATTAGCTTAAATAGCTCTTCTATTTCATCCCTAGTATTTGGTCCCTACTAAGAAAGGATAATCCTACTGCCTTCCCAATGTCCTTCCTTTGTGAGGCTAAGCAATCTAAAATCTTTTGATCTTTCTCCTCCCTGATTTCAGCAGCACTTACTTGGATCCACTCCAGCCCTCACTCATTTTACTTGAATAGGAATGACCAAAATTGCACAAGAAGTCTTAATCATACTTGTACAATGGAGTAACACTTTTTCAAATAAAATTATATATACACATGTAAATCAATAGTTTTACAAAGATCATAATGTATGCCATGAATGCTGTCCCTTAGGGGTTGGTATTGGGACCAGTGGTGTTCAGTATCTTTGCTGGGGACATGGACAGTGAGATGCAGTGCACTCCTGGCAAGTTAGCCCATGACACTCAGCTGTGTGGTGCTGTTGGCACACTGGAGGGAAGGGATCCAGAGGGACCTGGACAGGCTGGAGAGGTGGGCCTGTGTGAACCTCATGACTTTCAGCGAGGCCAAGTGCAAGGTCCTACACCTGGGTACAGGCAATTCCAACCACAAATATAGCCTGTGAGGAGAGCAGAATGAGAGCCCTCATGAGGAGAAGAACCTGGGGGGTATTGGTTGATAAGAAGCTCAACGTGACCTGCTCTTGCAGCCCCGAAAGCCAGCTGTGAGATGGGCTGTATCAAAAGCAGTGTGGCCTGCAGCTCATATTGATGCCTAACCTACTCATAAGGGTAGAGGTATGAAACAACAATACTACTAAGACTCAAGTATGCTGAAAAGGGAAATACTAGGGGCAAGTATTTGTGCACTTACTGTGAAGTTTAAAAGTAGTTTCCATTTTTAACCCATTTTCCAGTTCTTCAAATTTCGCTACAGTAAAGCAACTCATTCTCCAAAGTGTTCCTCATAAACCTTTACAATTTCTATTCTAAAATGGTTTTGGAGCAGCTGTAGCATTGAGAAGGCTGTGAAAATACACCAACTCCTGAAAGTCTAAAGACTTTTAAGTTCATCATTTAGGAAGACCACAACACAAAAAAAACCCAACTTTTCTATCCTATGAATGGGTGTCTCTGAGGCCTGGTGGGTCAGAGCAAAGGTTGGCTCAATCTCAGCCAGTTCCTCTGTCACTACATGTTTAACAAGAGCATATAAGCAGTGGGCAAGTATGAAGTTTTCCTTACACTGACTGGCGTCCCCCTCTAGCAATGCAAAGTGAAAGGAGTGCCACAAGCTATATTCAAAGCACGCTGGTTTTTATCTATACACTTGTCCCTCCTCACACCCTGCAGGAATTCAATCATGCACTTTCAAAAAACACCAGTTCTATTGCAGAAATATAACTCGGGAGCACCCCTCAGCATCCCTCAGCAAAAAGTATGTTGTGGTCCTCCACTGGAAGTGATCTATCCCTCTTTCCAGATAATGATAAATTCATTATCACTGCTGTTGTCAGGTACATTTTGACCTGCTTCAAGGCAGTATTTGTTCTATCTTGCAAAGAAGTTGGGCAGAAGGTTAAAACCCTTCTCATAAACAGAGGCCTAATAAATACTCAGCTCTCCTGGCTGATGAGGCCTCTTGCTGAAAGCTTGGCCAACAACAAGGGGGGGATGTGGCTGAGTGAAGGAAGTTGTGCAACTGTGTGCATTTGGAAGATCATCAGTTACATGGCACAGCCATGCCTCCCAGCTTTCTGTTTCTCAAAGGGGAACTGTTCACAGCAGTTTGCCCAATATCCTGAATAATATACAAGAACAGGAACTGAAGAGACTTTTGAAAATTTTGCACGGTTTTAGAGGCTACCTCAGAGAGAAAAAAGTGGAATTTGTCAAGGAAATAGGTCACAGATACATTAGTGTAACCACTTCAATCACAAGAGCAGTTGTGTTACCAAATGCTCTGCTGGATAAGAAATATACTTTTGCATGGGGAAAGAGAGAAGAAAAATGAAAAAGTTAGGCATAAAGAATGCAGAAAGCTGGCATATTCTAATTTGCACATTGACCAGAGTTACATAAAGTTTTTTTGACATATAGTTAAAAATTCATTTGCTGGTTTCAGAAAACAGAAGCATTTGTTCCACAAAAACTGGAAATTTTTAAACTTGGGAAGAAGAGAACTAAGTCATACCAAGGAAGATTTTATGTCCTGTGGGACTGAGTGTGGAGGAAACAATCTGCAAGTTGGCTGATTGAAATGGATATTCCAGTGTGGAGTGTTTACTCCATTTTTCAGGGCACTTGAGTACTTGATCTTGTAAAAGGAGGTGCAACCTATCGTCTGTGTTCATCTGTAGGTTTTAATCACACCACTATACAAAGCTGCGTTACCATTTGCTCCACTGAGACTGCTCCAGGAAGCTAAATCCACATGTCTGATTTTGCTTCTCTCCGCTGTGATGAACCAAATGTTTCCTGGAACAATTTGGAGCTATTTAGGGAGTCCTGAGAGAATTCCTTGATCATTTACTACTCTTGTCAAACGGAATACTTTCTTTGCCTTAACTCCCACAAGCCAAGCTGAAGCACATAGCTAAACTGACAGTTTTCTGTATGACCACCACTCATGACAGTGCCTTCAGTACGTCAGCATTTGAATTCTGTGCATCCCTTCCTGAAGCCTTTGAATCATGACCTCTGAAGTTTCATGAAAGAAGAATAAATGGACAAGATACCATAAGAAATTTAAAAAAATTAAATATTTCAATCTCTGGCATAGAGGCCACTTGGGAAAATCTGTCAGTTGGAGGCTGACACATTATTAGAGGGGCACTTTCTTCTAACCAACAAAGTGTTAGGCCATATGTAGCTGGGAAAACTAGCTGAAATACACCTGCTAAATTACACTGCAGGGATCTCCCAAATCCCCTTGCCTGGGAATTTCTCGAGAGTCCTTTTCACAGCCAGATGGTTTAAGAAGAAGTCAGAGTCACTTTGCCTTCGTTCTCAAGGTTGTTTATTATTTCTTATCTATAATGTTCTCCCTGACCAGCCACGATGTGTTCAGCAGGTCACAAGAAACACTGCCCACCCCCGGGGCTGTGTTGTCTTTTTATACTATAAACTACATAGACATTATTTACAGTTAATTTCCAATACCTATCACCTATGTTAGACAGTGAAATTCTACCTTAAACCAATCCCCAAGTGCCAACATCACCAAGAAAATGGAGACGACGAAGAAGGAAGGAGGGCAGTACACACCCAGATTCCTCCATCTTGACCNAGGTTTCCCACACAGGGAGAGATCACACTTCTGGAGAGACTCATAAAATAGTGTTTTCAAAGGGACTGTCCTCTCAGGGTTCTCCTGGAGCATCACTCACAAATAATATTCCTCTTCAAATTGATTGGCAAGTGGTCTCTGCAGGGCTTTTCACATTTCGTTTTTGACATGTGGTAGCATTTTGTCCAAAATACAGGTTCCAGTTCTTGAACAGAAAAGCAGATATTGGATGAATTGCCCAAAGTCTTGCTCTGGGTGCATCTACTATAACACCTCATTTTAATACCTGAACAGTTACAGCCCTGGCAGTATCCAGAAGCCACCTGTCCTATGTGACATGCAAACACAGATATCAGCTCCAGTTCTAACTTCGTATCTCAGGGCTTAAAACTGCACCACTTGTTTCTTCAATGCAAAACATCATCCTTGATGCCACAAGCAGTAGAAAAGAGGCAACACGAGAGCACGCAGCTACCAAGCATCTAGATTTAATTGGTGTAGGATGCCAGCTTGAGGCAACAATGCATCACCAAAGAATTTGTCTATGCAAGCTTTAAAGCAAACATCAGCTCTGTGACACAGAAAGGTTGATGCTCTGAGAAGATTACATACTGAAATTTAAATAGCAAAATAAATGATGTTGGACAAACATTTCCAACACAGCAGATGCTCTAACATGAACCAGTGAACTAGAGGCAGAAGGTTTGCAGGTAAGCTCCAACTGAACTTGTGCTTCTGTAAGCAGGGAAAGAGAGAAGCAGAAAGCACACAAAGCAAACCCTGCCTGCTTTCCCCTGACTCACCCTCCCACAACACACACGCTCCCAGCATGGCTGGTGCACAGGCAGGAAAGCTGGTGTGCCATTATGAAGCAAGAAATTCCAAATACTGTCCACTGAAAAAAAAAAAAGTCTGGGGTTATTGAGAAACTACATCAGCCTGGAAAAAGTTGAGAACTGCTGAAGAAAATGTTTTCCCTTAACACGGTGAAAAACCACGGAGATTAAGTGCCCTTGCTAGCAAGAGAGCTGCTTGCAGCCAGACACGCAGAACAGCACTCCCTCGTGTGGTCTCTCAAATAAGAGTTCTTCCTTCCTGAAAAGCTGAATCAGAATCGCCAACAAACAGCAGGCTGGGCAAAACTCTATCAACTTTAGCCAAACGTTGACATCAAACCAGGGGCATCGAAAAACAATGACAAAAAATCTAAACCCTTCAAGAGGGATTACCCCATCACAAACTTTTACTGAAACAGACACCATTGAACAGCGCAGCAGATGCCCAGCTTTTCTTTCCCCAGGTGTGGCTTCCAAATTTTTTTACTTTTTTCTCCCAAAAGAATTTTTTTTCTTTTTTTGTTGTTATGGGAGAACTCTGAGGTGGTCAAACAGAAACATCTATTTATTTCTGTAAATAAGAACCAAAGCTAGGGTTTGGAAGAACAGAACTTTCTTCATATAATTCTATCATTTTTTCTCAAGAACTAGCCATCTTTGCTGTCGCTGCGTATCAGAAATAGGCTTTGCTTCAAGCTTAATACTTGTAGCATTTCTCAAGTGTTTTGTCTAGTTCATTTCTCCTTATCTAAAGAAATATGGGATTTTTTTTCCCTTAAGGGATTAAGGGAAAAAATCCTTAAGGATTTGTATTTGTATTCAAATACATCTAACTCTCAAATGATCAGAGCCTGTATGAACCTTTCCTTAAATTCTGGTAAAAGTTGTTAAGCTTTGTTTCTGCCTAACAGGAAAAGAAAGCGTGAGGGAAAATGTGAGTCATCACAGGCATCCTCATGTTCTGTATCAGTGAATCACTGAACACTCTTTGCATCACAGATGTCCCGTGCAGCACCCGCAGTATCTACGACAGTTAAAGATGCATAAACTTGTGTATGTCTGTGCATAAACAAAAAAAGAATGACGTTCCCTTTTACTTTACAAAGCTGCATACACACACTCCTCTAATCTCAGTCCAGTGAAGTTTCTATCTGTATCATCAGCCTTCTTGAAAACTACAGCTTGAATAATGATTAAATGAAACATTTTCAAACTATGATCCCTACATTTGCAGCAAACATGCTGTAAAAGACACGTGTCCTGACGCACAGGCCTCAGCTTTTTGGTCAGTTGAAATTAACACATCTCCACTGGTACATGCTGTAATCACGTCTTGCTGTTCCATCCGGAACATTCGGAGTCACTGCAAAACACTGTGTACAAGCCCCCAGGAAGTAAGGAAAATCACTCAGCAGACTTCTTTTTAATTAATAATTTTTGAAAAATTAGTCATTATTCTATCACAACGAACAGTCACCGACAACCTTTAGAGTAAAGCAGTGTAATGTTCTAACTCCCAATCACCACTTGTCTCCTTATTCCCATACATATAAAGAAATATCATATGGCAAATTGCAGCTTTTTTCTTTAGAAAAAACCTCACATACACCCACTACCTTTACAGAAGCAGCTTTAAAAGCAAATCTGATGGCTATGGCATAACTCTGAGGTCATGGGCAATATGAAAAAAATAAGCAACAAAACCAAAGGAGCTAAAAAAAAAAAAGAATGGAATTTTTTTGAGGTAAACACTGGAAAAGAATTTGCCCAGGAACTGGTTTGCTAACTGAAACATTAGCAGCAAAGCAAGAGAGGTTTCTCTGAAGTCCACACCTGCTTTCTTTTGGCCATGACCATGCCTGGCTCCCACTAACAGGGCAGCCACTTCATATCCCAGTCCTGCAGTCCCCATCACCCACACCAGGAGGAACCACAGAGTTGCAGTGGGGCTGAAGACATCAAACCCAGGACATGAAGAACAGTACTGGAAAAATCCAACCTGATGCACTGGAGCTGTCAAAACGTTCATGCACTATGGCAAGGGGTATTTCATGAGCCTGCAACTACAGCTTCAAACAAGCCAGGCATACACTGAGCTGAGTGGCCCCTCAGCATCAATTCACTAGGTTGGCAAAGGCTGCATTTTCCCTGAGAGGATTCGTTTTTCCAAACTCTGGGCAGCACTGACCCAGGCCAGTATATGACTAACAGTGCGGCTGTGAGCCACGATGGATGCGTCTCCCTCTCAACACAACAGAAACAGTCAGATTGCCAAGAAACATGGAGTGAAAATAATTTTATCTCTTTTCACCTGCCAAGCAATCAATTACTTGAAAAATTAATTTGTTTTGCAGCAGCTCATGAGCAGACCTGAACAAAGTCTTAGAGCAGACAGTGGAGACAGGCAGCGCTCTGGGATGGGGCAGTGTCGATGTCAGGGTGGGCTGTTCCACTTGGGTTCAAGCAGGGCTCACAGCTCCAGCAGATCCAGCAGCAAACCAGACAGGCACCGTTCAATTAAAATCCCACCCTTTCAGGTGAAGGCAGTGGTGGAGGAAGAACCAAAGTTTTTGGACATGAGAGCCACCTTCATCACACCTGTGCTCCTTCCCTGGTGCCTTTGCTGCCTTCGGCAAGCAGCACGAGCAATCCCAGTGACTCTGCAGGAGCCCTGGCAGCCTTCCCATGGAAACCATGGAATGCCACTCACAGCTCGGGAAAGGGAAGCTTCAAGCAACATGCAATGAGCTTCACACTTCTGTCAACTCCACCTTGCTAAGCTTCCTCCTTTGCAAATGTCTTTAACCCCTAATTTTCCTGAGAATTTCAGGACTGATGGCACATTATGTGACTACGCCTAAAAGGACACATTTGACTACAAGTACCTAATTATAGTGTACCAGTCATTTGAGAATATATTAGTTCCTGATAAGATCTCAAGATATCAAAAACAGTATTTATGAATCTCGAGGAAAAAAATCTCACATTTTTCCAATTTTCTGCAAGAAAATCAGATTTGAGGTCAAAGATGCAGGAATTAGAGAAATATGTTATGGACAGCAAAATTAAATTATGACTTTTCTACACATTTCATTTTCTCTTTTATAAAGAAGGAATTATGAAGTATATAAAAACATTTCAACATAAGATAACATTCATCATATTCAATGAAAAACAGAGGTTTGAAATAATGGAATAATGGAATTTAATATAATCAATAAACGTCATTTCAGCACAATTTAAAAATACAGATTACATTAATAAGGAGAAAACAAAATTGGCAGGAAAAAATTAAAATTTAAGATATCATAGTAAGACAATAGCAATATAAGTAATAATAGCAAAAGAATTAATTATTATAGCAAAGCAAAAAAAAATCTTATTTTCTTCTCAAAATTAGTGGGTTTGCGTCTTTATTAGTAAGAAATTATTATTTGCATTTTTTTTAATTGTTCAGAAGCAGACCATATTCCTCTTCTCCACTGGGTGGCATTACTACCTAGAGTAATGTAAACTACTACCTAGTGATGTACTTGACTACATGAAGTTGCTACAATGAAGTAAACATCTCTCACACCTTATTGATCTGAATTTATAGAATTAAACCACCTAAGACAACCTGAGACACTCATCCTGAGACAACCATCTAAGCTAGTCTGCTGATGTGCAAAACTACTCTGTCTTAGCCAAACAGTCTTGTCTGATAGTTTTGGAATGAGTATTGTTGTAAAAAATAGACATTTCAGCTTAATTTAATTCATTCTACTGTGTTTGCCAATGTTGAATCATCTCTACAAAGAATAAATCCAGAGAGATGGATCAATATAGTAAAAATATTGTTATTATAAGTGAAACAGGGAAATACAAGAAGAAAATCTGGAAATGAAATAACTCAACTTCTAGGTCTGAAACAGCATTTGAACTCTAGCAAATATCAGTGTTCAAGCAGTTAAGCAGTCCCAATGAAGTGCACCTCAAGCTTACAAGTGCACCTTGATGAAGTGTGCTGAGGGTGTCAGAAAAAAAGGCAAGAGAGTGGATGTTATTGTGTGCTGCACATGAACAAGATACCTGCACTCTACAGAGCATCCCATAAATCCCACCACCTATGTGCCCGTAAATCCCAGCCCCTATTCTGCTTGTTTTCCTTCCAGGAAAACAAGTGTTTGAAGAATGAAGAAGAGGAAAGAAGCTTAAAATCCCAGTTAGGTGTCAATTGGCCTGAAGGAGGTAAGTGGTGTGCACACATGAATGCTGGGTTGGGAAATATTTGGGGTCATTGTTTAGACAGCTACACAGCAGTACCAGGAAATACATGAGGAATAGGAAAACTTCTCGACAAGCTCTCTTTTCCCCTCCCTTTTGCAAAATTAGAAAGTAGGAGGTCAGTAGTAAAAAGGTCAGTTGTAATTCAGGAATCCATATAAATAAATATTAATAGATAGAGGGTTAGATTACAGGATAACAGCCTAAAAAGATTTTCTGATATTGTTAAGGATTTAATTTTAATCTGGTTTGACTGTAAGTCTTAGACCATGATCCCTGAGTTCTGTTTGTTGGGTTATCCTCTTTCTCTACTGCTTTTCCCCACAAACACTGTTGTTGACCTCTCAAATAGACTGTCTTTATGTGCACACACCTAATGCACATCAGGCTTTCATCCTTGAAGGACTTGCACACAATTACGACAGGACAGTGAACCCAGCCCTTTTGGCAGCTCCCTCACTGTGGAGTTGTTCTCATCTTACTGTTTTGTTCTAGGCCTTAACCTAGGCTTGAGCATCTTCACAGCTGGGAGGAGGAGCACAGAGGAACTTATCCTCACCGACCCTTCTAGGAAAACAAAACCAAAACCCAAACCTTCCTATATCGACCTCAACTCCCCCAAAATAAAAAAACCAAAGACTGTCTCATGTCTTCAGCAGTGCCCTCTTCAGTAATGAGAATAAAACCTTCCCAGGATGAGGCCATTTACATTGCATGGCGCATTTCTTCTTTTTTATTTATTCCAGAAAAATCCACTTGAAAGGATTTATAGTCCAAGCTGAGAGGCCTGAGCATACCCAAGCTGGCTCCCACACAGTGATGGGGAGCTGTGCATTCCTGTCCCCCCACCCCCTGGCATGCACAATGGACAGGGCTGCCCACGCTCATCCCTATGCATGTGCAAAGGGAAGCTCAGAAACAATGTGCAGTGCATTCCTACACTGCTGAATCAATGTAAACGTAATTTAGAAAAAGAGAAACCTCTTTGTGATATGGTCTACCCACTACTTCCTCTGCTCTGGTATTCTCTCTATGAGCTTGTACATTTTGGGTAAGAACTTGATTAAAGGGCCAAATTTGTCTTTCCCTGAAAGGTTTGTAATTAAAACCTCCCCACAGAAACAAGGATGGAATTCTTTTTCCTCCTTTCACTTACATTTAAAATCCACATTTAATCTAATTTTCTTGCTTCCTGAGACTTCACGATTTTTGTTTCTATTAATCTCTGCAGTAACTTCTGTAAATTGTGGTCTTTGCCCTTAACAGGAGGCTAGAATAGGTGGAATGAAGTTTTTCAATAATGATTGTTCCTTTCAATAAAGAAAGTTACAGATTTCATTTATGTCACCAAAAGAAAGTTATTTTTATAATGTGATTGTTATTCAGAAGTAACCAGAAGAATACAAGAATTACTCTATTATTGCCAAATCCAGTTTATCCACTTACTGTTTTCAATAGTTGTCTTGGTTTGAAAGACAGGTACCTGCCNCATATAACTTTCCTACCTAAATTTACCATCTTCTCAGTTCTGCTACTTTAACTATTTGTCCAGTGTTAGCATAACCTAATTTTCTCAAATGATCCAAATTATGAAAAAAGAGGCAAAAAGGAGAGAAAAAAAAAAAAGAAAGAAAATCTAATGCCAGGTGTCCTATACACATACACTTTTTTGCAGTCCATTTAAAAAAATTGTTTATTTCTCAAATTTGGAAGAAAAGCACTAGTGGGAAAATAAAAATAGCAACCACATGAGCCAAATCTATCACCAAGAGAAGAATCTCTTCCACTCAAATGACTTTTGGACCAGTACCTTATGAAGGTACTTTCTGTAAGTTCATCTCCATTCATGCATTTGGGCATTGGTTTGGGTTTGGCCAACACACACATCTTCCTGCTCCTTTACCATATCAACCACATCAAAGAGGCAATGTCACCTGCAGAACTTGGCCATACCTTTACAGTAAGGGCAGAGGAGGTTTTTTCCTCCTTGTTTCTCACTCCCAAAATCTTGGGCTAGAGCCCCGCTGTGGGACTGAGCTCTTAGGAGATGGAGCCAGTATTTTTTGGCACATACCGTGGGTGCCAGAACTGCATTTCTGGTCATGTTGAGGCAAGTGATGTTCCCCACCATCCTTGCAAAGATGTTGCTCTCTATTTTAATGAGTATACAGAATGAGCAATTTTCAGCTCCACATGCCACATCATGTGTGAGTTAGCAAGCAAAAAAAAAGTCCTGCTACAACAGCTAGACTGACTAACTCACATGCAGCTGCAGCTGTGCTGCTGTGTCCTAGAAGCATCTTGCCATATCTGACAAAGGCTGGGTTTAAAATGCACTCAGGCCAGAAGTTCTCAGTTGTCTTTTTCCTCATATGAGGGATTTGCAAATAATCCTACAGATCTCTCAGGTGTCTGGATATGTAGGCTAGGCACACAACAGAGAATGTGCACTGCTATTAATTGCCACGTCCTCTTTCTAAAGCAGCCTGTCAACAGAGGACTTGATGCAGTCTCATTGCAGTTTGCAATGCAAAACTGTAGAGTGATTCCTCTCTTACTTTAATGAATGGCACATTCTGTCATGCATTTTTGGGTGATTTAAAAAATACAGCAGATCTATCCCATTTTACAGTAGAATTCGCCAACAAACTCTAGGCATTGAAGATCTCCATGCACCTCCTCTTTGTAAAACAACACATTGTGACCTTCTCTACTTGCTTCTTATCACTGTGTAAACCCTTGTGCTCAGCTGTATACAAACATTAAGTCACTGAAGACAGTTGGAAAATCCTGACAGCCACAACCAGCTGCAGCTGAGCTATTCCAAGACACAGCTATCTATCAAAGCCATGAAGTCATTCTACCTAGAAGGTAAGAACAGGTACCAATCTATTTCAGTTCTTAACTATCCTTTTCATCAGAGAAATACTGATGTTTACATGTCTCCCTTTCATTCTGTTTTGGAGTCTTATTTCCTGTGAATGCAGAGAATTATATTGCCTCTTTGCCTGTGGTTATATGCCAGAAACTTGGAGTGTTTCTCTTGCATCTTTTCTGTAAATTAAACAAAACCACTCCTTTCAAACTTTTTAAATACATAACAGTCTGTAAACTTTTGGTAGATCAGAACCACCTCAAGATGGTGTTGAACACCACAGAGTTCTTAATGAAGGATGCCTGAAAATGGACATGATACTTTTTCAGTCAAGCTTCAGCAGAGCTAGGTAGAGCAGACAGGTGACTTTGCATACAGTCTTGTATAGAGCAGTCCTGTTTATGGCCAGTGGATGGTTTTGCTTCCAACACATGCCACTCTGAACCACAGATTAAATGCAAGGCAACAATGATCACTGCATCTTCCTCTGCAGACCTTTTGCCAAGGAAACAATTCAGTCCCTAACATGGGAACCTTGATAGCTCATAAAAAAACACAGAATTTTGTACTTGACTTGTATCTTATTTCAGACCCAGCTAACAAAAACAAGTTTCAATCCCATTCTTCAGTGCTTGTGTAGAGTGATTCCTCTCTTACTTTGGCATTAGCTGCATAATGAATAAACTTAGTCTCTACTTCACTTTCCAAGTCATTAATAAAAAAAGTTAATTCATACTGGATGATGACAGATGTGTGGCTCAGTACACAGGACTGACCTCTTATTCAGTATATAATTCCCATTAGACAGTTTACTGTGGTTATGGAGACACAGCTCACCAACCTCCCACAATTCCTGGGATTTTCAAGAAATATTAACATAAAAAGCAGGTCTAGTACATCTCCCTTTCTTGAAAATTAGCTCTTTTCAAAGAAAAGCATTAGGTTATTTTACTTTTTTTTTGGTCTTTTTTTTTTTAATGAGTCTTTCCTTTAACACATGCTCAAAGCCCTCAGGTAATTGAGAAACTCAGTTAACAAATTCATATTGCCTAGACCACATTTTGCTTGTTCTAAAAATTGAGTACTATGTTTCTGGCTGTGTGTTTCTGTAAGGACAGTCACCAATTTGACTGACGTGATAGCCATTAAAAATCCTTATCAGATCTACTATTTCGTTCACTTTAAGATTCTGGCAATAATCAGGGAAACACTCCCTGATTCACTCGAGTCCTCTTGGTTGTGCTGTTTTCCACTCCCAAGCTTCGCTTCCAGTAGCCCTTTTACTTTCAGTGGACATCACTGACAGCTGGAGCATAGTTTTCATTTAATCATTTTGGTTCTCTTCTCTGCTGTCTGCAGAATAAATGCAATCCCTTATTTTCTAAAAAAGAACTTTACCATTGGCACATCTCTTTTACGGTAACCAAGCAGGACTCATATTATTTTACTATGGGTCTCTATTTCTGACTTTTAGACACTTCTTTATTGAGGCTTCTATTCTTTTTTTCTAATCTTTGTGGAAAATGCACTGCTTGCTTCTAACTACCTCAAAAAGTTCTTTGTCTGACTGGGCTGAGTAGGCTGCTCTGCAAGCATTTCTCCTCTGTTTGAAATACCACCTCCAGTTCCTCCGTAATATTAACGCTGTTCACCAAACCACACATAAAACAGTATTAACAGCTTCACTGGTTATTTGGCGAGAGCCTTTTGCATGTAGGAATAGCTAAAAATCACTTTTTCCTACCTCCACACCTGTTGTGATGATAAGTGCCAGCAGTCTGGTAATGCTGACCTTCTGGCATGGGGACTGAGGGAGTGAAGAGTTTCCCTGGGCTTATCTCCATGAAGCTGTGCAAGCCCGAGTCCTTTTTGCCATGCCACTTACTGGCTTTTCTGCCCTGCCTTTCAGATAATACACTGACATTTTTCCTTCAAAATATTTTTGTCACTTGCCCTGATCAAACAGTCAAAATGAGACAGCAGCCCACCACCTATGCCAAAAGCAAAGAAGAAATTAGTATTAAAATCAGTTCTTTTGCTCTCATAATGTCTTTTTTCCCCAAAAAAAAAGTAATTCTGTAAGAAAACACAAAGAAGAAACATTTATGTCAAGACATCTGACTGCTCTAACCTTTCTAGCTAATGTCATCCTCATTTTCTAAGCAAAAATTCAGGAAGTAGAATCTCAAGCAAAGGCTTAAGACCTTTGCTTTATATCAAGTGATATATGTGACCTTTCCTTTATATCAACCGCTTCAATTCCAGCCAGCAGGAAAAGCTCCCATCACCTTCACCCAGCACCCACACCAGCCCACATCCAGAGAACAGAACCTGACTCTGTCCACAAATTCCCTGAGTGTGCTCTGGGACAATCTGCTCTCCTGGGCTGCTCAGTGTGACCTCTCCAAAGGATGAGTCCCTACCAGATACAAAACAGGTTCTGTGCTCCATCCAAAGGGATGCCAGCACAAGAGAAGCTTTGAAAGATAGCTCTAGCAAAAGAAAATTGCATTAAATGCACTCTAAGGGACTCCCTCAGCAGCTTCCATAGGAACTAAGGGCTTGTGTGACAGAAAACAAACAGAAAGTCACATAAAACACTAAGAAAAATTATATTAAAAAAAAAAAAACAGAGGCCAGGGATTATGGATTTGCAAAGGAGTAACCCAGAGGATGATGACAGCTGCCCCCAAGCAGCAGGAGCCTTTTTCAATAATACACATTTTAGGATACTTTTATATTAAAGTGAAATACATTTTCAAGAATTCAGGCACTACGGGGGATGAGTTTGCAACTGATTTTGTTAAAAATCATCTTTCTTTACTCAGGCTTTTTTGTTGAACTGAGATAGCATTTCACTATCCTGCAACACTACTTTTAGAAATTATCCACCAGTGACATAAAGAAATAAAGGACTTTTGTCTTGCCTTTATATTAACGACTTCATCTTGTCATTTTATGAAAGAGATATCAAAACACGGAAGAATATCCCAGGGATCTGTGACTCTTCAATATTAAAGATCCTTTTGTGAAGGTTTTATCTTAAACAGTATCTGTTTCAAGAAAATGCTCATTTCTTACTCAGAGGCCAGTTCTTCTTATCATTTTATAAACATGGATTTTGCAGATCTTTCAAAGCAAGATTCTTCTCTTTGCACTTTTCTAAATTAGGCTAGTACTGCTAGATGTTATCTGCAGGATATGTACAGAACACTCCCTTACTGCACCTTTTGACCTGCATCATTGTAAGTTTTATTCTTAAGTATCTATTATTTACTATCTCTATACACATATTCATCTTTACTGCACTCATGTTTTACTGTGTAGTTGCTCTTAGAAGCTGTGAATAACTAAAATGACTTTTAGGCAGTCCAGACCAAGCAAATGAAATGTTTCACTGATCAACACCAGAAACTGAGGTGTGAACAAATACAAGCTTGTGGATTACAGATATTTTATGTTCCCAACTGCCTCCACTAAGTGGAAGATACAGTGCCACACCTTCTCAAGACAGTAATTCTCCTACAGCTACATTGGCGCACAGTTAAAATCATTTACAAAGTCTTTTGCTGAACTGAAAGAGTAGTTCTCACATCCAGCAAAAGCTGCAAAAGAAGACCTTGAGGGTTCATGCTAGGCTGCAGACCAGGTGCCTTCCAGCAAACACAGTGGCCATGGTGGCCACTTCCTTCCCAAATGGAAGAAATGCAGTAAACGCCACTGATGCTCTTTTACCCAGCAGCTACCTGTCCATAAAGCTTGTTGAGGAGAAAACTCCTTTCAACTCTTCCTTATTCATGTGCAAACCCCATCTACACTCTCAAAACAATCCACAAAAGCCAGCCCGTGGTTAGACCAAAGGGAGATGAGATGTTGGCAGACACACCATGCTCCCCAAAGCACAGCACCTGATTCTTGCAGTGATGGGTACGAGCTGCCCTCTCAGTTCTCTGAAGAAGGGTTTTCCAACACAACAGGCCACTGGCATGCTGAGCCTTACAGGCACAGTCAGTCAACAAAGGAGAACACCAGGACCTTCACACCAGCGAGAAACCAGTGCCACAGCAAGAGCTAAGGATGCTTGGTACACATCCCACACTTAGAAATTATCTACTGGAGAAATAAACTCATAAGCAATGTATCCTTTGATATTTGGCTCACAGTTCCCCATGGAATCATAGGTACTATGGAAACTATTATAAATAATCCGTTAAAAAAACTGCATCTGTTTCTTACACAATGTTTCCAGCATGAAACCAAGCTTGAATTTAACAGAGGAGTTCTTCTAATATGGGATCATTTTGTGGATAATTCTCGCAAATGACCTTAAATGCTTTTATATTTTCCATGACCAAATGAGTGTTTACATTAAAGCTTCCTCACTCTCTCTTCTTGATAGCAGCCCATTTTGGAGAAAGCTGCCTGATTTTAAAATGCGATAAATTCTGTACAAGAAAATATTTTAGTCTGATTCAGAAACTCAGGGATTGTCACAATAGCTCAACTACAAACATGAGGAATAATCAGAAAGCTGATACAAAGAGTAGAGTTTTAGCAGTAACTTCTTTTTTCATCAGAACTCAAGAGTTAAAATTAAACCCAGAAGTTTTTCAGATTAAGTTCTGGGAAATAACATGGTAAAGAAAAGGGGTGATAGCAAAATGTCTTCAGTTATTTTCTGCTGTGATTATATGATAAATGTGTGCTTTTAAGTCTCATGAATAATCTCTGTGAAAAGAAGAGGATGAGTCTAAGTCTGGAAAATTTCCAAGTGTGTCTCTCCCACATCCTTTCAGTGTTTCAATTTAACAAAAACACCCACACACACATACAGGAGATCTACTTCCATACTAATGAGTAAAAGTGCTCACCAGCAATCTAAAAGAGGCTTCTTTAATGGATCCAATGAGGCTTAAGCACAACTACCATTAATTTAACATTTGGTCATTTTCTTGCCAGCATTCTGCCATCACTAACATCAATATCTCTTTAATGACACACAAGTTCTTCAGTAAGTAACTGAACTAAAGTATACCACGATGAGAGAACTGTTCTTAAGCCAATCAACCTTTTTCTTCCTAAAAGTTCAAGGACAGGATGTGATATCCCTTCTTTTGTCATTTAAGAAAATTCAAAGCAAGGAAAGCTCCCCAGAGCATCCCCAAAGTTTTGGTGTTATCTTAGCATTCATTCTTTCTTCACTCTGCACATTTAATGTTGTTTCTTACAGAGCTGAAACACCACTGCCAAACACCAAGACTGACTTAGGGTCTAATCTTTCCTTGAAGAGGACAAAACATGTTGTTGCCTTGCTTTTGCACCAGCTTCCGATGGGACCCAGCCTGTTAGATTGGTCCTCAGAGTGGAAGCCCTAAAAATCCACAAAAGCAATGTTGTAACTCAGCAACCATCTGGAGGAAGACCAGTGTCTCTCTGGAGCAGCACCGAAAATACTCAAAGCACCAGGCTGGAATCAAAAGGCCCAAGCACAACCTGACCCTGCCAAAAGTGAAATGGATTATTAGCACTTATCCTGGCCAGGCTGTGGACTGGCTTTGTTGATATTTTCTTGAAGAAAAGCAACTGTCCTGTACATATTCAAAAAGAAAGGGACATACTTTATTTATTTTTGCCACTCTCCAGGAAGAGTTTGTTTTATCATCCCAAAGCCAGGGGTCCAACTTAGTTTCTAATTCAAGGAGAAATGTTTTTTGTATACAAAGAAGTAAAGGGGGAAGACCCAAACCTACACGGTCTGCAGTGATCCCTTCCCAATGCATTAACTCCTCTCCTGCCAGGACTCCTGAAGCTTCCACAGACATAGCTCCAGAGAAAAACAGAGGATACAGGATGATAGGATTTCCCTTTATAAAAATCTAGGAGTACAGAATAAATTCCTTCATGGGAGAAGCACAGTGGCAGCCAACACATGTTGTGGCCAGAAGCACAGACACCGTGGCAAGTGACAGCACAATGTGGGCTGCTAAGCAAATGACAACCAAAACAAAAAAGCCCTCACAGATCTGTAATTACGTCTGTAATATTCACGGAAATGTCACGCCTGCAAGTGTCTGTGTAGGTCACATTTTAAGAAGTGCATGCTGAGTTTTACAACAGAAATTGCAAAGGATTTCTGGATTAAAGAATGAAAAAGAGCCATTATACTTGCATGAAGGGAAAGCATGATAATGAGTGTTTCTTATAATATAAGGCATCTAAAGACAGTCCCTGAAAAGCAGATGCTTTCTTAGACCAGTTTCTAGGTCACCCTTCCTGAGCAGAAAACATGGAATCTTCCTGGCAGGTTTCACGCATTTGGCCTCCTTCACTTCCACTCTCTTCTGAAACTCTAGTACTTGGAGCAACCAAATGTGAAATACATGTTATTTACATAAAGTATTACTGGAATATGCATCCAGATGAAAAAGCCAAAACCAAACCATTCATTTGGATTAACTGCCATTTTTAAGAAATCCTCATCAGGGACTGACAGGATAGGATTCAACCTTGCAAATCCAAGCTGCTTATCAAAGGCTTTTTAAAGGCAAGAGCAACACTTCCAGGATACTACTCATCCCATTCTTTAAGAGGTACAAGAAGTGGTGGTGTTGTTCTCCCCACAGGACTGACTGCAGAGAGACCCCGGGGGGGATAATGCCCATGTAGAGATTTACATTGAGAACATCTAGAATTAACCTAGACAAACCTTTACCCTCCAAGGTCAAGGAGAAGGGGAAAAAAGAAGGCCTTGGGATGAGAAGGGTGCAGCTTGAGCCTGGGGATCAGCTGTTTTCAGAGGGACAGGCTGGTATAGCTGTTCCCACAATGAAGCCAGTACATCCAGCTGGAATCAGAGCATCCGACATACCAGCACAGGGGTGGCCTCCAGACCATGGCATCACAGCAGTACTGGTTTGGCTTGACAATGCTAAAATTAGCACTTTATTCTTAAGTATGGCTTTCTTCTCCCATGTGGCAGAACACTCTGCCCTCTTCCTTGGAAACAAAAGATTTTCCTCCAAGCCTCCAGGCAGGTTACTCTGAAGATACATCCCCACTGCCTTATCTTAAAGACACAGGCCCCCAGTGAGGAGAAAAGGTTCAGCTAGGGACACCAGCAAAAGCTTTGATTTTTAGTGATTAAGGGATTCAGGCGTAACATTTCCTACTCCCAGTTCCATCTCATCTCTTTCAAATTAAGGACTGGATCCAATCACTGCTTATTTTTAGAGGCATTTAATAATAATAAAAAGTAAACAAAAAAACCTGGCGATGAGACAAGCTCCACAGCCTGCCTTCTTCCTCAACACTGCTACAGCTCATTACAAGGCAGTTCAGTTCAGTTGTGAAAATGCCAGTACCTATTCTGATGCAATGCAGAAACCTTTAATGCATCCCCAGCCCCCTGGATAGCAATGAGAACAGTTCAAATATAAAAACAAGCACTGTAGGAGACTGTAGGATCAACGGTGGAGACGGATACGAGACATCTCTGAAGCCAGGTCTTGTAACTTGCGGTTTATTGCAAAGGACGTAGGTGCAGGGGCCCTGCTTGGAGCTGCCAGCTGCGGGCCCCCAAAGAGAGATAGTGAGAGTAAGAGTAAGAGGACGAATAAGAGCATAAGAGAAGACGAATAAGAGAGCGAAGTTTCCGTTACAATACAATAAATCTTCTTCTGTGTTGAATATTCTAATTCTCACTAACCAATCTAGTACAAGATACAAATCCTATACCATCTGCATATGGCCTATAAGAATCCTTACATTACCATACTGTGTTACATTTTAAACCCTAAAAACTACTCTTTGGACCCCTTCTGCTAAGCTAGTAGGGTCTTCTCTGACCCTTGGACCTGTCTGCAAGCAGAGGGTATTGTTCAATCAAAAGGGGATTACCTTCAGCTGGCCATACCATTGTTTTCTAGTTGTTCCCTAACTGAGGCTTGGTATGTCAAAGCTTGCTTTCATTTCCATCTCGCTTATAGTTTCTATATTCTCAAAATCTTTTGCCAGACAATCGTATTTATAAGGCTTTCCTGATACATCTTCCCCAACAAAGCACAAGACAAGTTCCTACAATTATAAGTAGCTACGGCAGAATATTAGTAAATGCTTTTTTAAAAAAAGCTGATATCACCCTCACACTACAGAAGGTCTTAGAATTACCCTGTTATCCAATTCTGAATACACTGTTTTAAAAACAAAGAGTTAGGCTTATTGCCTGAGTCCAAATATTTGTTTTTTCTAAAAAGGGCCTGAGAAGCCAAGGAAATCAAGTGCCTTAAGTTTCTGTTGGAGTCTAGAAAGTATCTGAAGTTCAGAACAAATAGGGTTTGTCACATGATGTGGAAGAAAAAGGAACGCAGAATAATAAAATGCAACATCAGCATCTCCCTGGGACGATCAGAGTTTTTGCATCATGTTTTTGCTAGTTCCTAATTTCAAACTGTGTATTTTACATAAAAAATTTAGCATGATCATTCTTATTAACTTTGGCAGGAAACTCAGTTCAATCAAATGACTGACTGCTTATTATCGTCTTTGACCAAAACTATGGTTAACATAGAAGAGCCCAATAACAATATTTTGATGATTTTTAGGAATTTCTTACATGAAAGGGAGGGGACCAGAGACAGGGGAGACGATTAAAGGTGCGGCATCTAATGAAATTAAAATTGTGAAGTATCTGTGAAATGGAGTTGAACCTCAAAGTATAACATGCAAGAAACAAAATACTTTATACCTATGATACTGAATTTTGGAAGGCAGACAACACTTCCCCATTCTCATCCCTTGAGCTGCCCTGGGGAAGCACCTGAAGCCATCACAGAGGAGTCCTCACTGCTGAGACTGGCAAAGGAAACAATCCATTAATAAGTACTGACCCACACCAGCTCCGTCATCTGTGCCACACTCGTGGGCAAACCCTTCCGACGGGCCACTGCTGGAGAGATCATTAAGCACATTATGCACTTTGAGCCTTTCCAAGCAACCCTCTCTCTGCTGTCTTTCTTTTCACCTTCCTTATGGTAATGCAGGCAAGAGTCAGGAGAGGCTGAACTCAGCATGGGTACGCTCTTTGGACACCAAAGCATCGCTTCGCCCTTGGCCCTGCCCTGCCTCAGCAGCACAGGCAGACACCAGACACTGGGACCCCTTTGTACCGGTGAGGTAGCTTTGCAGTTATACTTAGAATTAAAAATCATTATCACCATTCACTTCCAGAGACAGAGTGATCTTAAATGCCACTGGGAACAAAAAATGAGGCACTTACAGGAAAGAAAGCTGCACACCACTACAGGGTGAAATCATGAGAATGCAAGGCATAAAACCGGGCTGTTGGTGACAGGAATTTTCAGCATATACTCTGCAGAATTTATTTAAAAATGTTCAAAGCACAGAGTTAAATCAGCTTCAAAATATGACATGCTTTCCTGCAAACATTTCCATTAAATATTTTCCTAACCATCATCCAGTTCTCCATCTGCATCCCAAAAGGAATTGCTGTCAATCTCACTGAGCAGTGGTAACTAACCTTTCCTTTCTAGCTCCCTTCTGCTGAAAACTTGTCCCAGTAAGTGATATTTGGCTTTAAGCTGACTGAAAGAGTCTGTACTTAAATATTCAGGACTCCTGAAAGAGTCTTAAGAATTCAGGGAGGAACTATGGTCTGCCTGTCCTTAGTGGAGACTGTCTTCTGCAGGATGGCAGCACCAGAGGGTAAAACTTCTAATATCAAAGGAAACAAATCTCTTCTCCCCTCAACAGCTTAGTAAAATAAATAAAATAAAACCTGAGCAACATTAAACAAATACCAAGTGAGAAGGCATACCCATTCTGTAAGCCACAGGCTGGTGTTCCGTTTGCAGCATGAGCAATGAAAAAACACACTTCTCACGTGGCAGATCCTAAATACTATCACTTCCAAGCATGCCTTTTTGACAGCATGCTCTTTTTGAAGACCAAAAAATTGCTATTATTGGCGTGCTACACTCCTATTACCAAGAATGAATGTTCTCTGGTCCTTTCTGCATCCAGGTGGTGAAAATTTTTTATGCATTTCCTTAGCCAGCAAAGCTTATATAGATGCCTTCTATATTTCCTCTCACCCTTCACTGATTTCTGCTGCCTTCTTGCAAATTAAGGAAGATTAGAAGCATTTTAACAGTACCAGAGGACTTCCATAATTTTTCTTTAATACAAAAGAGTCATTAGAAAGAGATAATTGCCACCTGCAAAGAGAGCTGTAAATCTAGAACTGTTCAGCATTCTAATGAAAACAGAATCCCAAAGCATTATCTTAATGCTTCTAAAACTGGCTCCCTCTGTTTTGGGGAAGGAAACCCACCATAATAATCACAGCATTTTACAGTTAGTATAGAATTAAACAGAAGGGCCACCCGTGGTTGCAAGTAGCTGAAACAAAACATTCAGCAATACACGACAGCTAAAATCAAACTCTTCCTTCTTGTTATTAAAATGCAACACACATGAGAAATATTTTATTTTATTGCCTGCTTCAAAAAGATGGTAATAGTCAATTTGAAATGTATAAGCTCTAGTATGGTAATCCTGTTTATCCTCCTGTTCACCATCACTGTTGATTAGACCCAAAGATGGGAGATAAGAAAAAAAACCACAAATTTAATAAAATGAGAACCAGTGATTCACCCTGGGTATCAAGAGCTTGTGGAGAGGAAAAAGGTGGAAGCTTAATGTTAAACAAGTTCTAAGCCTCCACAGTAACTTCTGTTTTTTAATATGCAGAACATTACAAAATAAAATTACTTCATTTTCCTGAACAGGAGTTATTGCAGTAGCCACAAATGAAGGGAAGTGCATATGGCAGAAGAAGATGAAGTATGATAATATCAATAATTGGTGCAGAAATGACATTGTACATAAACAAGCTATCTAACTTGTGTGTAATTGTAGCAAATTGTTACAGCTAGCGTGCATATACAACAGGGACAGTTGTGAATAATTCACTTTGCTCTGCTCCATGTCCCTCTAACAAAATATAGCTCTTGCTGACACCTTTTTTTAACAATCACATTGTTTTTCTGGGGGAAAAGACAATGTAAGAAGATGGCATGAGCAGCTTAGATGTCTTCTGAGTCTTGAACTCAGGAGTCATTTGCTTTGTTCCCTTCTCACCCTTGCTCTTCTTTTTCCACCCCCACCCAACAGATAACCTATCGGTACTTAAACAGGAAAGCAAAGAAGAGTGGGAATGTCTTTGTAACTGAGGTCTTTTGTGTGTTTATTTTTTCCCATCATGTTTATTTTAAACTGCTTTAAACACTCAGCAAGATCATGTAACTGCTCCGAGCCCCAACCTGGCAGCAGGGGCACCTTGCAGGGCAGCAAGGCTGGGCTGGCAGCTTGTGAGGCTGCAGAAGAGCAGCGCTCACAGGGCTCACTCACTGCGGGGCAGCATCTCCACTGCTGCCAGCAGCAAAAGCTGTGTCTGCATCTGGGACCAGAGACAGAGGCAGCGTTTTGTGTACAGAAATCCTGAGGAGGGAGGTCCAGCATTCACCACACAGAGATGGATTTTTTGGTCAGTGCCATTTCCAGCTGGAGGGTTGGTGTTGAGGGCAGGACACCAGAGCTGCAGCTGCTTCTGCCAGAGGTGTTCCCTGTGCTTTTTCCCTTGGGGTCCCAAGCAAATACTGGGAGATTCTCCTGTCCCCACCATGGTCCTCTTAGCATTGGGCTTTCACAGTGGCATCCACAGGAGTCAAGCAAGTTATAAACACAAAGAAAAAAGGGGAGAGAGAGACCTTCCCCAAGAGCTCACTACAATTGTCTCTCCCAGTAAAAAGTGAGCTGTGCCTCTGTTTTTCATCACACTTAAACTTGTCACTGCCTTGCTTTCTAGCTTTCTAGGATCACACTGCATATGGTCACTGATGCCCTAAGGGATTTTTGTAGGGATCCTACTATTAATAGAGCAATTTGCTTCTCCCTCAGAATCAGCCTGAATGCCCCTCAGCAGCGAGGCACTCGGGATGGAGCACACTGCACCTCAGGGCAACACCGCGTCTCTGTGATCCCTGCCAAAATTATCTGCCTCAAACTAACCAGAGCCTGTCCCTGCTGTCATTGCTACACCCTAGTCTGCAGAGAGAGAGGAAGAAAAAAATCCACATGAAATATGGCAGCCAGGTTTGAGGGAAAGCTAGAATCTGGCCTCTCTATTGGGATTGGGGTGTAGTCTCTCTAAGTTGCATTGACACCACATAGAAAAATCCAATCCAAACCAAAACTCTCAAAAGACAACTTGCATTAACCCAAAAATCACAGTTTTTTTAAGTGGAAAATCTCAGAAAAAATAAAATTTTTCTTTAAAAATGCCTCCATTTTCTCAAGAACTTTTCCCAATGGCCTGCAGCATTTGGCAGCACGTTCTTGATAACAATGAGGGTCCCTATCACTACACTTCCCTCCATGGGGGGTATCTCACAGCATAAGGATGGCTGGGAATGGTGACCTTCTCCCTTCCACCACACAAAACACCCTTCTAGGTCTATGACACCATGGTAAGCAGCAGTGTCACTTTTTCCTCTAGCAAAAGACACAAGGCAGTCCAGACACCATGGAGACCAGGAAAGAGATGATGGTTCTAAACTGAACAATATTTTAAAACAAATACTTCAAATTTTTCCCAAAATCTTTTCGTTTTGACAGACACAGATTTCTCTTTTTTTCCCCAGGATGTGACCACCTCTGACTTAACTGGGCAGGACTTTGACTTCCCCATGGAATAGGGAAATTAAAAAGAAAGCAGGAGGCTGGCTTTCTCCAAGAGCTCTTTTTAAGTCCTCTTTCCTATTCAGAAAGCCCTGGTTGACACTGATGAGAGGCATGGATTTGGGTTACTATATGCCATATAGCCTTATGCTACAAATATCCCCTGATTTTAGTGGGATATTCTTTTAAAAAAAACCCACAAAACATGGTATTTTCTACAGTGGCTCGTAACCTCAGAGTATAGAACATATAAAATATAAGCAACATCTCTTCTCAGTTCATTTCTAAGTTTATTAGGAAGAAGGGTAAAATGTAGTTTATAAATTCAAGGAGCATTGTACACACTTTGCCACTCATGATCTTTCACTGGGTAGTGTTATTCCTGAATTAAATACTATTTTTAAAAGGAACCTGTTGTTCTCTTTAAAATGTCATGCATTCTTTTAATGCCATACACCAACACTGAACAATGAAAACCACTTTATCCTTTTGGAATCCATACTTAGAAAACTTAGTTCTGCAAAAATAAATTATCTGAAAAACATTTTGCATCAGAGGTTTTGAATTCTAATAGGTTTGCAATGTTCATCTACCCTGTTTCTAGGCTACAGGTACTATTGGAGGATGTTCCTCTTAACAGATAATGTATTTTCACCAGGAAATTTGCCAATTAGAAAGAAATTATCTGAAAAACAAAAATGTTCCAAAACTATACAGTAATTAAGTGAAAGCTCAAAATTTGTTGATTTGTCTGTATAAAAATGTTTTAATTCTATCCAAAAAGACTCCAAAGCTAAAAACAAATTTTGTCTTGAAATTTTGAATTTTCAACTTTTCATACCAGTTAAAGGACAGAAATGCTACAGAAAGCACATTTCAAATTTCCAGCAGCTGGAAAGCCCTGGTTTAAACAGGGTTATAGGCATCCCACTGTATCCCTTCGTAGGACAGTAAATCATGTATATATTCTCACTAAAAATTTGCTCCCTATCTCTTGTTTAAAGTTTACCAGCTTACAGTGAGTGAATTCATTATACTTCTTTTTCACGTAAGTTAGAAGTCAAGGTGTATCAGAGCTCTTCTCTTCATCCACTTACATAGCCTCTTAAAAGCCAGAGAAACCATGTAAACAAGGAGGTCCTGTGGAGAGAGGTTTTAAATGGACACAGAACAAGGTGTCAGTATTGCCATCAACATTTTCCTCTATTGCTCTAACTCTCTGGAATTTGCTTTCATGATTAAGCTTCCAAAGGCTATTGCAATACCAGATTTGCAACATCTTTTGCAGCTTCACTGTAGATACACTTCCAGAGTAAGCAGCAAGTGGAGTCACACACGACTGGCAAGATCACCACACATTTCAGATGAGAGAAATGACCTTGTTTGGGTCAAAGGGACAGAGAAGTGAACCCATTTGGGGATACCTATTTTGGTGGCAAAATGAATCTCAATTGCAACTGTTTGAGTACCTGCTTGTGCTTTGTTATTTTACAGATTCAGCAAGAGAAAAAGAACATTTGGGCTAATTTAAAAAAAAAAACAAAAAAAACTTCAAAGTTTTCTCATTGATCTTAAACAAGAAAAGCAGCCAGTGGTTTTACTGCAAGTGAAAGGAAATATAAATTTGCAGTGAAATGCCTATTCCCTGGGCATGTTTTCTGACACTATAGGGAAGGGAGGACAGCAGCTGTGGTGGTGGCAAGGTGCTCAGCTGTTGGAAAATACAAGCTGCTCTAAGTACATAGATAACCATGTTGGCCAGGTCGGGATATGAGCATGTGCCCTAACCACCAGAGCACTGGCACCCTCACCCTTAATTCCTAGGGCTCACCAAGTGTGTAAGTCTTTTATTTTATTGTTTTTAAAGGAACAGGATTGAAAGGAGAAATAAGGAGTAACATACCCTCAAATATAATTTATTTTGTAGATCATATTACTTTCTTAGGAATTCTTAAGAAATATTCTTAAGAATATTACTTTCATAAGCCTAATATAGCTTCAAGTCCTTTTGGTCTTGAACCCATTCTTCATTATCACTTCCTAATCAAGAAGAATTACCAGTTTAGCCTGAAGCATTTTGTTGTCCAAATCTATTCAGCCAATCATCCCAAACTTCCAAATAGTCACAGAGAGAAATCACATTCTATTTTGGGACAAACTATTTTCAAAAATAACGTTTAACTCAAAAGTATGTTTTTCATGTTTTTTGTGAATCCACTGCAAAAATAAAATGTCCATAAACCCCACTTTCAGGTTAAATGTAAGGTATTCCACCCCTTTCTAAGATGAAATAAAATGAGCAAGACATTTAACATTGTTAAAGTTTTTGAATGGTTTTTAGGTGGAAATTTTCTTCCTATGCAAAATCAAGGGCTGGAGCACATGGTTCTTCTCTGGAGTCAACAACTTCCTGTGTGCCAGCTGGTGTGCCATTACCTCTTCTTACATTATCTTAGATAAATGCAAGTAATACAACTTAAATTCTCATACTTTCACTGCAATTTAAACTAAATTGGATTACTGAGTACTTGCCATGAGCAAGGAACATGAGCACACACTACTACAAACAGCTTCTTTACTAAAATACAGTACAGTATGAAGCAGCAGTAATGTGATTATGCAACTGACACCCAATGTATCTATTGCAGTGCTCCCAAACTCATAATTTCATTAAGTTTTAATTATTTTTTTAAACTGCAAATGCAATATTTTAGAGCTATAATGCAATTCATTTGTAATTCATTTCCCTTCTCTCACCACATTACTAATATATACTACCAAATTTCACTGGAGTTTAGCAAAACTTGTCCTTTGCCATTAAGAAAGAGCATTTAATGTTACAAGACATATAATTACAGAGTACCTAAGAATAGTGTCAATTAGCAAGATGACTATAAATATGGAAATCTCATTGCAAAGAGCTGTTTGAAACTTATACCAACCAGCTCCTGCTAAATGATAATTTTATTCCTACCCTATTTTTAAGGAGAATGCTAGTGTTGCAATAAGATACCAGTTACTCTCACTTCAGTCTTGCAAATACCTCTATGTGGAAAAAAAAACACTAAGGAAGGTTTAATTTTTGCTTCTAACAGTATAGGAAAAGATGGAAGGAAACAGAAAAGGGAACATGTTGAAATTATTAAAGCACAATGGTCATAGGGAATTGCCAGAAAAAACAAACAGTATAAATTGAAAGATGTTTTTTAAAGACTGGATTCTCTACTCCATTACAAAATTGAGTGTTTTCTTTTTGGATGGATAAGGAACATTTATGAGAAACAGCCCTCGCATAAACTGCAGCACAGCAGTCAAAAGTACAGCAGGTGTTGAGGGACAGAGGAAGTCTTCTCCTTTGAAGGACCTCAAAACAGGAAGGATAAAGCACACATGGATGTTACTTTGTTAATCTGTGAATATTTGTACACAAGCATAAATACTTTGCAAGTTTGCCAGTTATAATGGCTCTTTCAGCTTCCCCTGAGGCCAAACTGTACAGCAAAGCTGTCCCCTCTGGCAGGCATTGCAGATTTCTCATTCCACATTCTACATGAAATGTAAGCAGCAGAGTTACTACCAGAGAAAATCTTTTTGTAAAGGCAATGATGTCATACTTTTCTCATAATTTTATCACTGCTCAGGCAGTAATTGTTTTAGTATTAATTGGTTTTACTTTTAATATCAAGAATAATGTGAATATTCCATTACAGAAAATGGAGTCAACTACTTCAGAGAAAATGTGTTAAGAAAAATGCTATTGGTTCCATATAAAAAGTAAAATAAATGCTGTTCTTCCT
The DNA here is from genome assembly GCA_013400575.1 of Peucedramus taeniatus. Lineage (NCBI taxonomy): Eukaryota > Metazoa > Chordata > Aves > Passeriformes > Fringillidae > Peucedramus > Peucedramus taeniatus. Next base: position 414,147 of record WBNO01013561.1, read on the forward strand.
TGCTTTTAGATTTCACATTTAAAAGTCTAATGAACAACTGTAAAGTGCACGGGGCTGCTATGAACTCAAGACCAAGCACTTGCACACTTTGAGGCAGGAACTTATTATTGGATACAGAGGTTACCCATGTAGGACACACAGTCTGTGCTTCACCAGAGGAAAATGTTCATGCTCAGAAGGATCAGAAGGTTCTGACTATGCTTCTTTCCCTTAAAGCCCTACACACTGATGGGGCTGTGTGTGAAAAGTCCACAGAGGGGATCAGCTTGCAGCCAGCAGCTCCTCACACGTGATCTGACTCAGGGTACATTAGAGTTAAATCTCAGAGCTTGGGCCCATAAAATAAACTCCATGCAAGATATTAACAAAAAGTTTTATTTTTACATTAACAGGATACACATAATGCATTTGCTATGAAAATAAGTTTCTTTGAGCGAACCAAAAAATGCCCTTATTTCTAATAATAGGAGGGAAAATTACAGTTGGCAAACTTAAGAGACAATTAAGCCAGCATTTCAGAGAACTCCAGATCACTGCCAAAACAAATATTCAGATAAAAGAATGCAGCTTCCACTCCCTGCTTCCTTATTAACTGTGTTTTCTTCTCAAGCCATTACAAATAGGTTTGTAAAATATACCCAGAAAGTATACGGGTCTCTGTTTTTCATTTGCACTTGATTGTTGTTTCTGAAGATGCTACCAGCTGCTGAAGGATAAAGCATTGCACTAATATTCATTCTATAAATAATGTAAGAAAAAAAAAAGAAAGCCACTGCACAACAAGGTTAAATGAGGACAGCGTGGGAAATTCAGTGTAAGGGACTGTGAGGCCTCTCACTTGGCTCTCCAAGTGCAACATATTCACTGCATTTTATTAGCTGATTAACGAGGTGTCTGGCAATTCATCTGGAGCTACTGAGGTCCTTTGATCCACCCTATTTTCAAGCGCTCCTCTTGAGAGACAAAAAAAGTTCTTTGCATCTAAGATCCCCATGTCAGGCAGGAGGATGCTGCTGGGGGCAAGGATGGAGACAGGCAGCATGGTGTCCCCACACCAAGGGGAGAGCTCCAGCTGTCTCACCCACCCCACAGAACCGAGCACTCACCCTCATGGGGCAGCCAAGGGTCCATCCCCCATGCTGTGCCAAAGCAGGCATGTAAGCTGTGTGCTTTCTGTGTGCACCTCGTGTCCCTGTGAGGCTCTGAGGGCTCTCCCTGCTCCACGTCTCAGTGGGACTCACAGCTGCTGCATGGGCACTCCTGGACACGTATGCTTGCTTTGGGGCAGCTCTCAACCTGCAAAAGCCCTCGTTACCCTTGCACACACAGGTACCAATAACCTCGATACAAGAATTTCAAATATTTTTTTCACACATAAATCATGGCCTCAGACTTGCATATGGTTTTTAGAGTTCAAGCCTAAAAATCTCCACTGTGAAAACCCTTCCGTTTGCTCTTGGGTGCTGAAAAAAGCCTCTCCACACAGTGCCATAGGGCAGACATATGCAGAGCCCACTGGACCAACCGTCCATGGAGCAGCAGCAGTGGAAATCTGGACCAAATGGCTCAAGAGTTCTGCTAATCCACAGGCGACAAATGCCAAGGTTAAGCCCTGTAAGGTAGGGTACAACTTCCTGGCTGCCTGCAGCTTAGAGGTGGTGTCTTGCTGCTTAATGTACAGCTTTAGAATGATACAAAATAGTACAATCTTCATCAGTCACATCAGAAAGGCAGAGAATTGCCTTACAAAAGAGGCACTTTTATGTAAGCGTTCTCTTTTCTGCCATCTTCACTTTAGACCAAAACCCTAGAAGCTGTCCTTATCGTGTGGCTTTGCATGTCACGCCAAGCAACACAGAACAGCAGATGAAGTGAATCCAGGGGGAGCAGCAAAGGAAAGAGGCAGGAAAAGCAGAGTGATAAGAAGCAGGAGAGAACAGCTTTCATCTTGATCAAGATGAGAGTACAGTTCTCTGGAGAGCAGCTGGGATCTCCATCTCTACTGAAAGAACAGAGACATGATAGTTTCACAAAGCTCTCTGAGATGGGATGAGACAGTCCTACATCTACACCAGCTAAGCATCACAGCAACAGCTGATGAGCTTACAGTCAAATATTATCCAGAACTGAATTCTTATCATGCTTCTGTAATCAGAAGAATTAGTTAGCATGCTTCTGTAATCAAAAGAAACAAAATTTTCTAGAATAATCCTATCTTAATCTTCTTCCTCCCTAGTAACAGGGTGATCTCAGAAGAATCAGAGGCACTAAAACACTCAGCTCATCAGGGTGTGTGTATATATTTTTAGAGGCACCCTGGGGCCTAAGCATAGCCATCTAGTGCCACTTCAAACGCACTTCAGGGCAAAAAAGACTTCTGGGGGACCAAGCAGAGTGACATGAGCCCTCTGCTGGACTCACAACAGGGGGGACAGCCAAGGTCACCTCAACTGGTTCCAAACAATTGTGAACCCCAAATGCCAGTCTCAGTGCCACGGTCACCTAAGAAATAAATTTGGATTCTCAGAAAATGAATACACATTTCTACCAAGCTGGAAAGGGCATTTTAAAAACTGAAATCTGAAATACCTGTGGCAGGTCTAAGCCTGCACCCTTTAGCAAACAGCACCTAGTGGAGAAGTACCTTATGAGTTAAAGTTTATACAGAAGCATCATTATGGAGCCACTCAGTAAGATGGAGACAAAAAAAGTGAACGCCAGTGACATCCTGAAGAACAGGGTCTTGCAAGAATTAGGACTGCTGCTGCTCCTGCCTCATCTGGAAGGCAGTACCCACTGCAGTTCTGCTGGGAGAGAGCTTCTGAGTCCATTAACTGGAAGCTGATGCTGCTGTTAATGATTAAAATCCAAGTTTTATGGATACCTATCTCTAATGGAGTTTCCCATATCCAACACCCTGTGCCTGGCACTGACCAGTCTGTCATGGTTACTACAGGGATCAATTGTTACTACAATTTTAAGTGTGAGTTGTACACAAGTTCCAATCATGCACAGTGCAATGATAACTTTCTATTAAGAAATCAAATGTGCAGAGTAGAACAATAAATGAACTGCAGTGCTAAGATTTGCGTATCATCAATCACAAAAAGCCAATGCATTACTTGAATTTTTTAAGAAGGGAATCCTATGCTGTATTTTCCAATAGTAAGTAACAAGGGATAAAATGAAGCTTACATGAAACAGTGCTAGCAGCCAGTTTCAAGCAGAAATTTAATTTACTCTGTCCTGACCTGTGTCAGATTAAAATCTTTTCTCCAGTAACATTCAAAATTACCTTTTTCAAAGCTTTAATACAGCAAATTAAGTATATGAGGAACAGGAAAACATTCAAATAAGTGAAGTGGGCAGATGTAGATGAAATCTACCATACCATTGCTCCATGTTGCTATTTCCAGACTGCAGCACTGGCTGGCCACACTAGTGTTTGGTCCCTCTGGTTTTATGTCTTTCCTGGATGGTGAGGGAGGGGAAGAGGGGCAGGCTAGGCTGTGATTCTAGGGAGAGGCTGATGCTGCTGTCTTTTTCAACACGTGGAGTATTTCCTGCAATTCTTGCCATCATTTCCTGGAGCCACAATTTGACATTTCCCTTAGTAAACCTCCTTTGCATCAAACAGATGCATCTTTCACTGCAGTCACTTAATTGATATTCCCTTGAAAAGGTACAGAGCAGCATGAGGCAAGACTTAATACTCTATTCTCAAAAGGGCAAAAACTAGCTCTAATTTAGGTATCCCTGCTGCTCATCAAAGTTACAGGTGGCAGAAGTCTCACTCTCCATGAGGGGATGTCCTTGAAGTAAGCTTGAAGCAGCTCTGTGCCATCATGAGCAACCAAACACCCTTTTTTAGCTGAGGTCTCTGCACCAGGAACAGTGGGTGCAATTTGAGGAGTGCATTAATGCTTGACCACCTTGTTCTTCAGCTGCTGATGCATCTGCATTCATTAACATTTTTAGGTTTAGGCTACCTACCTGCCTACCCCTCTGACACCCTGTGACTGTCACCCCCTGAGGTAGCAGCTCACCCAGGGGTCTGTGAGGCTGGACTTCCAAACCAGTGGGGCCAGATTTGGGTACAAGATGAAAGTGCTCCCTCAGGACTTTCCAGTACATGTCACACATGTAGTCATGGCATCACAATCTTTTGCCTGTCCATTTTTGTACCGCTGAAACACTTGTATAAATGCACAAGCAGTACCAAAACAACCAATGTGCTCCAAAATTTTTTAAATGATCTGGTGTTCTTCCTCAAAGCAGTCTTTTAGTTTCAAAATGTTATTTGCATAAACAGCAAAAATACTTGAAAAAATCCACCAAATCCCTTGAAATTAATCTTCTCATTCAGCCTGAAACAAATGTGCTTGTTATTTATCATCCAAGATTCACTTAAATAGTTTTGAGGACTTGACCCCAAAGGAATGTATGCATTTCTGGACACGCTGACAAACCAGTAACACCCCAGGCTCACATCCAACACTATCGATTTTCATGGCTGCCAGTGCGAGTTGGAGACATTGCGATGTTAAAAACAGCGCAGCTACACTTACAAGCACTCCCAACAAAAAAGCACGACCAGAAACAATTGCAGTTACTAAATATATTTAGTAAAACTCCCCAAGCATGCAAAAGCCAGCCCTGGCAAATGCCTGCTTAGTAACTGGATCCACTCTGAGATTGTCCTCGATGTCCCTTGGCTTACAGGAAAATGACATCCCTTAACGAGGACCAACAGTGGAGGGGGAGGAAGATGGGGAAGTGAGGGGAAATGCTTTTTCATTCTATAATTATAACTTAACTTTGCGATTAAACTGACCATTTAATGACTCCAAAAAATTTGAAAACAGGATCCAGGAAGAGACGTGGCCAAGCAGAGACAAGGGGCATGTCCCATCTCTGATAAACTCCCAGCTGCTAAAAGCTGTGTCTGCCTGGTGGGAACTCCTTGTGCACCCCTAGGTGAGCTGAGGCCCTCATGTCCCTCATGCCTCACACTTCTGGCAGGGACACACACCTGTGAACACTTCCAGGAAGCCAGAGTGCATTTGGGATGTCTTTCCCGTCTTTCGGTACTCATCTGAAAACCAAATCAAAAAACCAAAACCCTCCAAAATGTGACCAAGGACCTCAAAGCCTTGATGTGGAGCAAAGAGGTCCATGAGGAATGGCAGCTGCCTGCTAAGCTGCCCCAGGAGCTGCCCTCATGGCAATGCTCATCCATGCCACTCTTCTAAACTGAACCTGATTTCTACAAAACTGGGCAGAGCTTTTCCCTGTCTCCCAACTCTCGCACAAAATCAAAGTTATTCATGGGGGATGGTGAGGTTGTGTGAGACTCACTCGTAGAGCAAAACAACCTAAAAATAACTTGAAACTGCCACTGGGTAGTTTCTATTTGTCCTTATCTTTCAAGGTATTTTCTGCAAGTCCAAACAAACTATTTTTTCACTTTGGATGACAACTGCAGTCATCACATGTGTACATCCCCAACTGAGTATAAGCTTAAGGCATGCAAGAAACAGGGCAAGAGTCCCTGTGACTATACAACAGATGGCAGTGGGAGTGGATGAGAAGGTATGGCATCACACCATGGAAAGACCTTTTCCAGCAGCAGAGGTCCTGGCAGAGAGTGAATGTGTGAGCAAGGCCACAGGAGAAGCAGTGGGAAGACCACCATCACCAATACAGCCAGCTGAAGGGACACCTGCACTGCAAAGCTCCATATCTGAATATGTAGGAATGGCTGGGGTTTATGAACCTCTCCACCTGAAAAAAACTCAGAGAAGCACCTGCATGGAATTTAGAAAGTATGAGCTTTGAAAAAAAAAATAAACCAAGAAATAGTTGAAAAAGCAAGGGAAGAAATCTGACAATGAATCTAACATATTGCAAAATGAATGCATTCGCAGACAAAGTCACACTCTCCACTGCTCAGTGAAAATCAGGAAGGTATCTAATATTTTCAGGAGAATCAGTCCATCAGCATGTGCTAAGGGTGTTGAGCCTGAAGTTTTGCCATTCTTTATCTGCTATTTGTAAATAATTTCTGATTTATTTCCCCAGCAAGGAGAAGACAGGCTAATCGAAAAATAAGCTGTGTGAGCAAAACCACAGAATTACATTCAGAGCTTCAGCACTTGACAATTTTTAGGCTGCAGTTCCAAATCATCACATTTTCTTTCAGCACAAAGAATCAGCAGAATATTTTGCTGAAGTGAGGTCATATAATACACATGTTTGATAGACAGACATAAATATATCCTTTTGTCCCTACCACTGGGCATGCTGAAAACACTATGTTTAGAATAACATCAGGATGCCTCATTTTCAAGCATGAAAATCCTAAATGGTTAACAAGCAACACATACTACTCAGGACCCAGAGCTTTTGTTTTCACCTCTGCTCCCTCCCTAAATAAGGTAAATGTGGTTATTTTAAGTTTCCTTCAGAGGTTGTGCCAAAAATGTAAAAGTAATAGGAAGAAAAATCTTTCTATGTAGATTTTCATCAAAACAGTATACTTGTAAGCACAATGGTGTGCTATTATTTTTTTTAAGATTTACAAAAAGAAAGTGGCAGGGTTATTCTGTAATGAAACTTCACATGAAACCTGGGTTTTTGTGCAGCAGTAACATGGACTGTGTTAGTCAGTGTGTGCTGCTAGGTCTTCCCTCCTAAAGAAACTATTTTAAATGTTTTAATTCAACAAAATCACATCAATTTTTAAACTCTCATATCTCTAATTATAGGTTTGATTTTATAATCATCATACAGAGAGCCAACCTTGCCTACTGTTCATGCACCTGTTAACATTCCTACCACTGTTGATGTGACAAGAAGCCCCAAACACTTCTATGCTTTACATTTTAGCAGAGCTCTTGGTCCTGAAGCATTAACAGCTTTTAGGGAAGATTCCACACTGTAAAAGGGAATTTGATAAATATTCTTCCATTTTTAGTCCAGTTTTCTAAGTTAACAAGGCTAATGCCCTTTTTCCTGTCTGTCTGTTAGTCCTCCTACAGCAGCACTTTGGGACAGCCCAAGCCACATTTTCCAGAAGCAGAGAAGTCTGTGAGAAGATGAGCTGCATTGCCACAGACTTTGCAACATCCCTGGCTGACAAGCAGAAGCCCAGAGGGAAAACCCACAAAGTGAGCGCAACACAAGTCTGTTCGAGCTGCTGGGCTGGGCTGCCCATCACTGTATGTGCCAGCCAGGCCACCAAAGGGGACCTGGCAGGGACAGGGCCTGTTACCCCCTGGCCAAGGACTGTGCCAGCAGTATGGACCCACACAGGGAAGGATGGGAGAAAGACTACCAGAAATATCAGTGACTACCAGCAACTAGCAAGCTAAGTGACTACCAAGTCACGGGTGAGACTTAGGAAGGAACACATTCTGTTAGTCCATTTCCTCACAGGACAGCCTACTATTTTGTTATATATAAGTTATACAGAGATGTAAAATAGAGCAAAGCTCTGCTGTTTTATTTTTTGGACCCACAACTCAGCGTGCTGTGAAAAACCAATCAAGAAACAAAATCACAGCTATTAAAAGAGCTCATGGTTGTGGGCATAGCCCCAAGGAGAACAGTGCTGGCAGCAGCAATGTCCATTCTCCCCAGAACTGAGGTGGTAAAAGGGTGTCGGGGTGTATCTGTGAGCAGAGGCAGACAGATGCCCAGGGCAGTGGGCTGGGTTCAGTCACTAAAGCAAAGCATTTACTGACCCCTCCAGACCTGCAGTGCCACAAGTTCTCCACCCAGCTGCCAGGCCCTGTCTCCTATCAGCAGACACCGCCCTGCTACAATTTTAGTTTATAAAGCACCATTCTAAAAAGTGTCATTTTTCCTACAAATCAAAACCCTTGCAGATACCTGCTCACAGGGCAGCACCTGCTCAGCAACACATTCCCTCTGTGGCTGAGAAAACTCTCTGACAACCCAAAGCCTCCTTTCCTCTTCTCTGTGTTCACTTCACTGCATGTCAGGAGTTTTAATGGTAGCGGTTCCCAACCAGACAGCTCATGGCAGCGATGGCTGGCAGGAGTCACCAGTATATTTCTACATGAATGGGAAGTCAGTCTCTCTCTGGAGGGTTTATAGATGAGCCCCTACACTCACAGCTACCAAATATTTCACTCTAGGCATTTTATCTATGTAAACCAAACAGATAACAGGGAGAGCAAAGACCTTTGAAATATTTATGAATCAATTAAAGTCCTAAAGATTTCTACTGCACAGTGATAAGGAGCAAATTCTCACATACGATGCCAAGGCATATGGAGCAACTGATTTTATATGAGTCCAGAAACTGTAGATTTGCACAAAGAGAAAGGAAGAAAAAATGAGCTATATACAGATTTAAAGATTGATACTAGATACCATTAATGTGCAATAAATTAATGTGACAGAACATACAAACTAAAACAATGTGAAAGGTTTATCAGCCAAACCTAGAAACTATAAATTTAGACTGATTTATTGATAGAATACTTTCTGATTGATCTGTTTTCTCAACCAATCACTGTATGTTAATTTTATGACAGCAGACAAAAGCTGTGTAAAAATACAGATAATACATAATAACACTTGTTCAATGTGTGCAAAGGTTATTCTCCTTTTCCCTGTGTTGCAAAGGTGCTTATTTCTCTCATAAACACCATGTTCGAGGAAGCCTGAATGTGAACATAAATGGCTTCATTTTGTTGCTTTGGCGTACTCGGTTTCACGAAAATGAAGCACGACAGCGTGAAGGTCACTGTTCAGCATGCACAACAGCAGAAAAATTAGTGAGTGCAGGGACGCACTGACAGAAACGGGGACTTGAAATAGGTTTGAAAAATAACCCAGTGCACCAGGATCACAGCAACGCTTAAATACCACAGAGGACTGGATGGTGTCATCTCTCCAAATCTCTCACCATCTGAAGACAAGAAAGGAGGAAGGGGCAAATAAAGCAATGCTGCAGTTCAATATCAATCAACTCACTCACTTCATCTTTCCCCTAAATGAAGCTGTGTTCTCCTAACTTGCCTCCTTCATAGTGGTTTTTAAAACTTTGAAGCTGAAATTAAAGCAGTCTTGGCTGATGAAAAAGCAACTGAATAAACACATCAGAAAACTGCTTGTCTCCACACATTGTCACCGCAGGGGAAGGTGCTGCTGGAACACATGTGTATCTCCCCAGGTTATTCTGGTGAATCTGTCACTGTGGAATAAAGGCAGCTTTTAGTCTGTCAGCCACATTCACAGGAGCATTGCAGGCATTTGGCACAGTCCACAAAGCCAGGTCCTAAATTCAACTCTTTCACTTAGCTGGGAAACAACTAAAATGTTGTATCCCTTGTATGTTACAGTCTTTCAACAGTGTCAGAGAAAATGGAAAAAGAGTAATATTACAAGAAAGCAATTGGACTTTCTATTTCTAGCTATTTTTTCACCTACATTTTGTTAACCCACTTGCAGGAACAAAACAAAACTAAAACAAAACAAAACAAAACAAAACAAAAAAATCCCAAACCACAAAATCTCTCTATCATCGTTCCTGAAAACTGCTTGGGCAAAATGCTTTCCCTTTGGAACATGACAGTTCTTTGAGCATGAAACATTTCACCAGATATTGTCAAACCCATATCCTTACAGAAGAAATAGTCCTGTTTTCCCAAGTGCCTCTTACTTCCCTGAAAGCTCTTAGGCTGGCAGGCAGTCTGTGCCTGTGGGAGACCAAAAATCAGGCTCCCAGATCTCATGATAACATAAAGACCCCCCACTGGTATCTATTTAAAACTTTATACGTGCCACCTCTATAATTACATAAAACTCATCCTGTGGGAGCACTGACTCTAACATTTCCAACAATCTTTAGAAAATTTTTTTTTTGCCTCCTTCTTTCAGGGTAAATTATTGCCATTTAGAGGTCGCAGAGCATGACCATGCCTGTGCTGGCTTTTCTTCGGAGACAGAACTGAGAGAGCCTCATGAAGAGGACAAAGTGTTCTCTGAGCTGCACTCTTCCTGGGCAGCAGACAATTCTGTTTGGGTCAGGAAATGACCCAAATGGCAATTTATAAAAAACATTGTGGCTTGTAGGACCAGCTTATACAGCCTCTAACTGAATGTTTTATAATTTAGGCGAAGACCAACTTCAGAGATTTAAATACTTCACTGCAAAAGGTGGAAGAGTATACATTTTTTCATTGTTTTGCCCTAAAGATGTCCCACCGGGAGGGGAAGCCCTTGGAGGACATCGAGAGACCTACTGGAGCTTAGCATGGGCTGTAGAGCCCAGGGGTCAAGTTTTACATTCGGACAGGGAGCCTGCTGCCCACATTAACATCCCCCAGCCACGACTCTGTGCCTGTACCCATACATTAACTGCTGTTACTGCCTGTTACAGCCCATAAACAGCACAGGGAGAACTGAACCCATGTGCCATTAGCAGCTGAACTGGGCACCTGTGGAGGCAGAAAGGGCTGCTCCATTGGCAGTGGCATCTCATAGAGCTGAGTCTGCTTACCCTGCTTTGCACTCTACTCCCTTTTTGCTCTCTGGGTGGTTCAATTACTCATCTCCTTATTATTCACAGTCTCACTGAAATTTATTTCTATCCTGCAGACAGTGATGGTGGAAACAGATGAGACATAAAGGAAGTTGCTTTTGTACAGAGAAGGAAAGAAAACAGTCTCTGTAAATAGAGCATGATATTAACAGGCTGATGCCTAACACTAAGCAAAAATAGCTTCTTCTCCAAGAAACTTAATTTGCTGTAAAGATCACCAGATATGTGAGGATCTTTGATCTTCACAATTATTCACCCATGAAGCCTCTTGATCTAAATGGCCAACACATTTCCTTTTGGGACAGCAATGGGGACTTCTCTTTAAAAGGAGATAATCATGTGTCAAACATGTTTAAGGGAAGAACTGATATTAAAAAGTGAAGTAGACACAAAAATAGAGCATAATCAGTGGCAAAGTATAAAATTAACATGTAAATTAATAAAAGCAGAAGTTTAGAAAATGAATGTAATGAGTACCAAGCAGACTATGATATTCTCCTTTTATGTGAGCATACTGGCTGCTCTCCTTGGGAGAAACACAGCTGGTACTTTTGTTTCTTCAGCACCCTCCCTTGTACATGGAGAAGAAGTGGTCTCACTCACTTTATACTCTGTTTATTGATGAGAAACTGAATGCAACAAGAAACAAGCATTGTCAAAATATTTGGGGTTTAGAAAATCTTGCTTTATCTTCCATGAAGCTTGGAGTCAAAACGCAGCTGCAGGCAGCCTATGCTGCAGACTGCCCCAGTCTGCATCCTGGCCAGCTCGAGGAGCACTGAGTGGGGCTGGTGCACACCTGCAAGAACCAGGGCAGGGTCACTTCAACTCTGCCTTGCCCCAAGCAGCACCGAGGCTGTGACACAAGGGCATTAGTTCCACCAAAAGGCGCAAATGAGTGAACTGGCAGCATGTTCTGGTTCCAAGGAAATATGAGCAAGAACTAGAAAAGGCACAGGAGTGAAGATTCACCTTTAAACACATCTGAAAGACATATAACCACTCAGGACCTGAAGTGAGACAAACCAGATGAGTTCTTGCAACCACAGTATTAGGATTCCCAGAGTAAAATGAGCATCATAAATCTTTGCTTTTTACAACCAAAAGCAACACTGCCCCAGGTGCAGGCAGCTCCAGGCTGGGATGGAAACAGCACTGGCTCACCACATCACCCAGAGATGAGCCTTTGCTAGCAAAAAAACCCAAGAAGCAGCTCTGTTGCCTTGTCCCAAATGTAAACTTCTCACTTCAGAGAGCAGCACAGCTTCTGTGGTGCTGCAGCATGGCTGCTGACCTACAGTTCAGTCCCCCACTCTGCACAGCTGCTGCTGGACTTTCAGAGGGAGAACAATTAGGCAACAACTTAAGGTTGAAAAACAGTACTCAGTGACATAGAAATGGTAAAGTGAGAAGCATATTTCCTTTCTCACTTGCAGTTTGAGTCTCTGGGTGGCATCAAGAGACACCTACAGCTCCTCAAGTAATGAAGTATCAGAATAACACTTTTCCTAGCCTACCTCAATAGTCATCACCATTAACTTCAACAGGATGTTCAGTGTTTTTCAAGGCTATCTATGTGTGTATATATATATATTTATGTATATAGAGGGGATATATGTATATATGGTATGCTGATTTGTTATAGTAAGATTAGAGTCACATTTTCTCATCCTAAAAAGAACTTATCATTTTAAAATTAGCTGTTAAATGTAACAGAAAATTAATCTGGGTAAATTTTTAATGCCACGAGATTTAAAATAGAAATAACTGTTTGCTATATGAATTTCCCCCTCCAAAATGTGAATCATATGACCTAATTATTTTACCAGTATATAAACAGTTTGCCTTTTTTCTCTGGCACAAGCTATGAATACACTTTTTTTCTATTTCTGTCATGTGTAAACACATTTTTCTCACTACTTCTATATTTCAGTACATGGAGGGTATCCTGCAAATAGCATGTTCATGAAGCGATACTGATTTCAATAAACCATTTATATGCAAAGCACTGAGGTTTCAAGCCATGTGTTTTTCTTCATTTTATGTGTACAGTAAAATTACTACTTCTGGACTAAATCCAAACAGAACCTCAAGTCCCAGATCATTAACAACTTGCTTTATATGTTTATGCTACAATTCACATCTGAAATGAGACCATAAGAAGCCATAATAATAAAATGCTATAAAACTACACAATGTTGTCAAATTGAAATATCTTTTAGCATAGATGTATTTATCCGACTTTAAACAGACTTGTTTCCAAAATTATGTCAATATCTGCTATAATATTATATTTAAACTTTCAACGGTGTTCATCAAGTCAGAACAATCTGACGAGACTCTTCAGATGTCAGCAAGAGTGACATAAATATCTCAGGTTGTGAGATCCCACCTGGAGCTCTGTATCCAGCTCTGGGGTCCTCAGCACAGCAAAACAGGGACCTGTGAGAGCAAGTCTAGAGGACCACAGATGTGATGAGAGGCTGGAGCAGCTCTCCTGTGAGGACAAGACTAAGAGAGCTGGAGTTGTTCAGTCTCAAGAAGATTCCAGGGAGACCTTACAGCAAGAAAGAATACAGACTTTTTGTAGGGCCTGTTGTGATAGGAGAAAGGGCAATGATTTTAAACTGAAAGAGGGTAGTTTTAGACTGGATATAAGGAAGAAATTATTTACTGTGAGTGAGGGTGGTGAGGCACTGGAACAGGGTGCCCAGCAAGGTCATAGGTGCCCCAACACTGGAATGTTCAAGGCCAGGTTGGATGGGGCTCTGAACCACCTGGTCTAGGGAGAGGTGCTCCTGCCCATGGAAAGGAGTTGGAAGTCAAAGATCTTTAAAGTCCCTTCCAACTCAAACCATTCTATGATTCTACACATTAGCAGCTTTTGTTTATGTATGTATTGTTTATTACACACATATACTTAAAATGAGAAGACCAATATGATTCTGACACCTTATGGCATTGAGACACTACATGTATTTATTGCTACATTCATGTCATAAACTGATTTTTCTGAATCAATGTAAAAACTGAAGAATTGCAGAAATTACAATTTTCTTTTACAGAAGCAATTTCTGTTTTCTTCCTGAAACAACCGCCCATAATCAATATCACTATAAATTAAATCAATTCATCAACTCAGTCTTTTCCATTCCTTCTTCTAAGAAGTTTGGGGCTACTTTTTACTTTCTTTTAAATAAATTGTATTTATATCAAGTGTCAAGTACTATTTCACAACACAACAAAGGAAATATTTAGTTTCTAAGATGACAAATGTGTTGATTTTTCAGTAATGTGTCTCCTTGTTTTTCCAGCTGAAATTATTCACTGAAGGTGTATGTCATTTTTATTCCATGTTCAACCAAACTCTCTGACACAAATTTACTACTTCTTAATGGACTGTTTATTTTATTTGATACAATAAATTAACAAAATCACTCAATATAGGCCAGTAGAAGAATGAAAAAGAGAAAAAAATGTTCAGATCTCATCCATGCCCTATATCTAGAATTATTAGCTCACACATGGGTCTCATTTGTCTCAAGCTGAGTTTAGGAAGAGTGTAAATAAATTAACATAATCTTTGAAAGCTACGGGGGGCAATACAAAAACATGAAATCCTAGAAAAGAGCAATTTCTGACTATAAATCTCTAAATACATGGAAACAATTATTGATCAATTGTATATTCATTATATCACAAAGGACTTAAATGATGTCTGCTCTAGAAAGTCTTTCAGGAATGGCCTTGATAGGGAGTCAGAGGATTTTAGGATGCCTGATGAAACACAATTTACCTCTTTTGTATATTTCTTCAGTGACAGTGACATTTTTCAGAATAAAAAAGAATTTATTCCTTTTGAAGAAAAAAAAAAAAGCTACATATACAGGAATAAGATCTACCAGCTCTTCATGCCAAATATAATCATACTTATGAAACTGATCTATTTAGAAAATATAATACCGCTAAACCAGTTGTTATAGTTGATTAATCCAAGCCCTTCTTGTTAAAAACAGATGGCACATGCAAGAATAACAAAACACATTCTGAAGGGTTTCTGATGAGAAAGCCCATTAACTTTCATTAGCTTCTTATATATACAGAGCAGTAACAGCTGGACCACGAATAATTACAAAATATAAACAGAATGGAAGGCTGAAAGCAGGGACCAGTTCACAACATGTATGGACAAGTACTTTTACAGATTTTGAGCAGATTTCAGCTCAGGATTTTCCTGGTCCTCACATTAAAAAAATAAATCCTCTTTTTGAAACATCATCTGGAAATATATATCTATGAACAGAGGTAGCATTTTCCATTTTCATGGGTTCCTAAAGTGACTCTGTTTGACTGTACTGAGCTAATGCCCATTTATCCAGCCCTTTGTGATGGCCTGATTGAGGCCTCATTGCATATTCTTTACTTGTCTAAGTTGGATGGTGTGTTAAATGAGAGCTTGGAAAATGTTCAATTAGTAATAATGCTACTTCAGGGTCTTATGAGAAAAAATGCCTGGAATGAAAGAAAAGCCACAGGAGAAGGGAAATTACAAACTCTGTTGAGTGGACTGAAACCCACACCTTTATTGAAAGCAATGAGAGCAGCTGGAGCACAAGGGAGGAAACATCAAAATATACTGTCACCATTTGAAAAACATCATTACACATCTGACAAGCAGGAAGTTGGAGCTGAGGCCAACCAGGGCATCGTTCAGCAGCTGCAGAAGGTTTTTTCATACCATGGACTGGAAGGAGGAAGCACCAGAGACGGGCAGCACAGACCATATGTCAATAGCTCCATGCAGCCTGTTCCTCTGGGAGCCACCACAGTGGTGACCACATCCAACCCTGCTGCAAAACATCCACAGCACCACACAGCTCTCACCGGCAAATCTGTGCTGGCAACAGGGTTCACCCACTTCTGCAGGATCCCCAGGCATCGTGCTCCAATGCAGCAACCCAGCACCAGCCCAATATCCTCATCCAGAAGTTTGTTGGTGTGAATTCCATTGTCCCTCACATCCCATTCCCCATACAAAACCTCATCAGCATGGCACAGCCATAGGCACTCTGCCAGTATCTCCCACTGCACCATTAAAGGCCAGGGAGCATGCCCCTGCTCCTTGGGCAGGGACTGCTGCTGAAGGATGGGCACAAACCACAGTATCCACCATGTAGGCAGACAAGAAATCCAGCAAAATCAGGGCACTGCTCCAAGCCCCCTCTCACTCAGGAAATGAACACTGTAAATAATAGTTAACTTCATCCCACTTCAGACTGGATCAAAATGTACAGCCTTTCTGCAGCTATGAGAGCTCTTATCCCTTCTGCACAGCGCTTACAACACCTCCAGACACAACGTAATAACCAGACCAATTTCTTTGGAAGCCCCAGAATCATCACACAAGTTCTTACTGAAGAAATTTACATTTCCTATTCATAATAAGCATTCAAGGAGGAAAAAACAACATCTGGAGCTGAGTCCTCTCTGAGATCACATGATCAGGTCACAACCTCAATATCCTTCAACTTTCAAAAAGGGAACAGTTTACAATTCAGCCCTTTTCCTATAAAGTCCTTTCAGTTTCCTTCTCTCTGACATACATATTTTAACAAACTGAACTGCACGGGTCTCCTGGCCTTACCTGAGGCAGGTATCTCCCTCTGCCTCTCTTCTGGCTGCAGTCCTATCTCCTGATATGGCCAGCTGCCAGGAACACTAGGGGACAACCCCACTGGCTTCCTTTTCAGAAGAGTGAAAAAAGGAAACATCGTGTGAAATGGGATGCTGTGTGCTAAACCGATGTTTTCAATACACTTCTACCATTTTAGGATGGATTAAACAGTTTGCTTTCTCTGTATCCTGCAGCATGCTGGAGACAAAAACTCTCCAAGTTCCCAGAAACACTTCTCCATAGCAAAGAGGACCACAAGAGGAATTGGGCTATGAGGACTCAGTCTATTACAGCCTGCAGTCAGAAGCAAAGCCTGATGTGAAAAGAGCCAAAGGGAATTTTGGGGGAGAAATAAATATTGTAGTAAAAAACTAAACAAGTATTTGCAAGATGTGTGCAAGAAACAGCAATGATGTGAGCCACGTGCAAAGGCTACAGAGTGTATGCAATTGGTTTCTCTCTGTTAGAAGTCTGCTTTAAATTCCTATTTAACAAGAACTGTAGCTTTGCTTTGATTTTCTCTGATCACAATATAATAAATAGCATTATTATGAAAAATAACAAATTTGCATTTAGAAGATATCTGGAAGAATTATCTTCTCCAGTTGGCCTTGATGATAAATTCAGGCATGGAATACTCTCATACTCTTATTATCTGCTTCCTTAAGCATTAGCATTGCCTGCAAAGCCAAATGTACCCTCCTTGGGAAAACAGTGCACTTCAGGCTGCCCAGGGGAGAGCTGAGGAGCATCCACACCTCCTTGAGAACAGCCTCCATCAGGAATGGGGAAGGAAACAGGATTTCCTAATTAGGTCTGGAGCTGAAGACCAGCCTTAGAGCTCAAAACAAGTAATGATCCACGGGGTTAGACAAGGTCACAGGAAGGATCTCTGCCATGCAGGGAATTACTGCAGCACCTTCTGCTATTTCCCAAAGCACATGCACAAATTCACAAATAAAATGAGGAGTTCTCCTCAAGCAAGGGCCTGTGTTTTTTATGGGTGTAGCCAGTGTGCTACTCTGACTCTCAATGTTTAAGCAGCAATTACTGGATAAGAGTGGATTCCAAAGTGTCACAAGGAGTTACACCAACCTGTTTAGCTTTCCCAGCCCTTATATTCATAAGCCAGTGTTTCTCTGAGTTTGCTCACAAACTTCTCACCAAGCTGCAGAGTCCATCCAGCTCTCTTTAGCAAGCAGCACGAGCCAACTCTTGCCAGATCTGGCCCCTGGCTAGAGCAGAAGCCAGCCCAGCCCAGCCCACCTGGGCTGAGCAGCTAAGGAACAGGCTGGCTGCAAAGCCCCTCGGGCCACCCTGATGGTCAGGGGCAGCCCCAAAGCCCAAGATTCCAAACAAAGCCCAAGCTTTCTGCTCTGCCAGCAGGAAGGCTTCTTACAAACAAACATAAAATGCAACATTTCAGAAGAAAACATTTTTACATTTACAGAATTCCATTAAACCCACCGGAAAACCTCCCACCAACTGCAGCAGGATGCCAGGATTTTACCCTCAATATTTTAAGCAAAAATACCAAAAAAATACACATAAATAAGATGAAAAAAACCCAACCACCAAACAAGATACTGAGAGGCCCTTTGGGGATTTTCACCTAGGGACTATCAGACACCCACATACCATTGGAAAGTCCTTGGTAGGCCCAAGCGCTGTCTCACGCTTTTCTTCTTCAGCCATGTAATCACTATAGTGACATCTCCAGAGATAGGAAACCATCTCTCTCTTTCCCCAGGGATCCTGTGGACATCTGATTAAAAATGGTGCTGTTTGCTTGGGACTCTTCCCAGGGATGCAGGAGATGCTGCTGAATGGACAGAGTGGAGCTGCCTATCACCCAGCCCAAGGGAGCACAGTGCTAGGGACAGCAACGGAAGAGCTGGTTCCTGGAGAGCTTTTTCCAACTACAAGTCTAGACAGGAAGCTTGAAGGAAAGAGAGTTGCTTCATAGAGGTTCAGATTTGATTTTTTCCTTTTCAATTAAAAGGATATTCCTTTTACATGATATCATATATTCTATATATGATAGACAAGACAGAGTGACTCAGGCACATTAAAATTTGTGCTTTTCTTTTATTTTTCCATGACACAATAAAAGCTATTGACATTTTTAAAATGCCTACACCTAAACAATTTCTGGAAAATGACACAGCAAATTTTCTATCCAAATGCTATGTTAAACTAGAATTAAGATTCTGATAGAGTAATAATTAAGATAATTTATAAGTAAATTACAAATAGAAATGCAAGTGCCACATTTTCATTTCCTCTGAAACAAGTAATATTATCCATAAAAAAGTCAAATTGAAGTCCAAATTGGAAATTAAATTATCAAGCATTGCTGCAGAAATTTATAGGGAGGACACCAAAGGAGCAACTATGGACTTAAACCTCTTCAGGTTATAAATGGTTTATATGGCCCCAGACAGTACTAGAAGGAGATGTTGTTTACATGGGGATCTGATTGCCTTGTGGTGTGATTTCTTTCCTTCTCCTTAGGCAAGAGATTTCTGGCACCACATCCAGGTCTGATAAAACGCTATTCCTTAAAAACAAACAAACAAACAAACAAACAAACAAACACATTAGCAAGAAAAAGAAAAATAAAAACTGAGCAAAATGGTGATGACAATCATTGTATTTCCCACTATTTCAGTGACTAGTATGTGGGTAAGAAGCTAAAAATTACATTTGTGAAAGAAAAACCACTTCATAGACCAGTGTTTTGAAAAGTACAGGGAGTGGCTAGATCAGAGTTTGAGGAAGCAGTGGGAAAATTTCATTGTGTGGGATTCTCCAGCACAACCAAAGTGCAGGCTGCAAAGCTGCAAATACATCAGAAACCAAAGGGTGAAAGGACATCCCAGAGACACTACCAGGGCCTTCAAATGCTTCCACAGGTCTGGCTGATGTAAAATTTACACTTTATTTATGCACTTAAGCAGGTTAACAGTGAAGTCCCCAGACATTTGCTTGACTTCAACAGTGCATCCTGGTGTCCCTGCCCATGGCAGGGGGTTGGACAAGATGATCTTTCAAGGTCCCTTCCAACCCAAATCATTCTATTATTCTGTGTTCCTGTCCTTAGCATCTGATCGACTTGCTTTATTAAAAACCCCACTGTAGTCAGCACTCATCCCAGAGACCTGTGAGGCCAGCCCTAAAGTGAAGAGCAAGAACAGCTCCATGGGGAGGCAAAGGAGCCTGAGAAGACTTTGCCACAGCAGTAACAAGGAGCAGGCTGCTGGCCCAGCACTGAAACTCACTCTCCTTGTACTTGCAAAGCAGACAGAAGCTGAAGTGCAGCCTGCAAAGTACTGGTGCTCTCTCAAGGCACTGTTACTATGTAGATAAGAAATGGAAAAGTATGTTGTTTACTATAAGCCCTGCTTCAGGGACACCTTTTTTTAGTCATGTCTTACTATCTAATTAATAATCACATTGAATTTGCTGTGTTGAATCAAGGGCAAGGTACAAGGCAAGCAGCTGTAATGCAAATCTCTGAAACTGGAAGCTAAGAATTTTTTTTTTCATATTTCAGAAGCAAGGATCTTTTATCAAGATTGGCAGCAAAAGTCTGCATTTCTTATTTTGTAGTACTAGAAGAGCAAGAGTAACACTAGAATAACCAGATGAAGAAAAAAAAAATCCGGCATCAGAAAATCTAGTTCACAATTTGTGTGGGATGTTATAAAATATCCAGAAAAAAATGGATTCTGTGACCTTAAATATATTTTCATTATTGGCACACACAGATATAAAGCCTCAAAAATGAGCACTTGGTGCTTTTATTTTGTGGGGCAAGCAAAATACCAGTCAAAACTTGCTGTTTATAAAAGTTACAATAGTAAAATATTTCTCCATTGCAAATATTCTTTAGCTACTTAGTCATTTATAGGAATACTGTAGTAAGACTTACACAATTTGACTGACATGGAGGTAGAGTTTTTCTAGCAGAGTTTCTTGCTCTTACTGCAGCATTACTGAAAGCTAAGTGAAAAACAATTCCATTATAGAAATTCGTTTGAACATAACAAAAGGAATGTTCCTGGAAGAAAATCATTACAGTGCAGATGGTGACCTGCTTGTAAAATATGTGATTAGCTAAGGCAAAATTTAGAATAACACTACTTGCTTCTTTCCTCTGAAAGAAAATTGTGGGCTTTGAAGGACTTTGCTAGAAGAAGCTGAAGCATTTCAATACCACTCTGGTAAAATGAATTCTTTGATAAGCTTATGATGCCTGAACTCTTTGTTCAAGGAAACAGGTCATTCTCAGGATGGACAGAGTAGGCAGAGGCTAATTTACAAGCTGATGCCAAGGCAGGCTATCAAGCATCCCAGAAGGCATTTCAAGCCAAGATGAAGCATGTCCATGGGCATGTTTCTAACCAGCACTTGGCAAAAGCCATGCCTGCAGCTTCACTCCTGTGTCACATCCCATGTGCTGAAGTACACCTCACTGCACCTGTCTCAGGGCACAGGGCTCCCTCCTGCTCTGCATCACATGAGCTTTATTCCCAAAAGGGTTTTGTGCATGGGATGATGACCACAAACACAATCACAAGCTCCTGCAAAGTCTGCAAGACAGATTACTACTGGAAGTGCTGGGTTTTGCTTCATGAGGGTGCCTTTGCTTCCTGCTAGCCAAGACAAGCACTGGTCCTCAGTGTGGAAAGAGGGCAAGGATGGAGCAGGCCCTGTGACTCCTGTGGCAGAGGGGTTTTCTTTGGTGTTTGCAGATTCCCCTATCTGTTTTTATCTTCTTTTTGTTGCTACTGCTGCCTGTCATTATATATTATTTCCTTATTGAATATTTTGCTTTGTGGTTTAGTCAATACAGATGCAGTCAGCAATAGTTAGTCAGTTTAGCCTGACATAAATGTTTAAAAGGAGGCTCACTGTTGGGCAACATATATGTTGCAATATATAAAATTATAACATAAACCCAGCTAAATGGGAGAAAGGATAAAAAGGATAAAAAATTAGTAACAAAAGCAGAATAACAAGACAGGTAAGTTGATTCACTCTGAACTCAATTGTTTCTGCTACTTTGAAGGTTTCTTGGTCCTTCTGGCTGTTGCAGCCCAACAGCTTCCACAGCAGCAGGTGGCTCATGCTTTGTGAGTTTATGCAAAGATCAAGGGCTTGAGGGATTGAGTGTCTCCTGAGTAATTCCAGATTTGCTGGGGTAACTTCAGCTACATTGAGAGATGAGAATTTGATCCTCTGTCCTCAAAGAGATTAGTTTTACGAAGGAGTTATGCAATTCAGAAAAATGAAGGCTGTGGTCCCACATTCTTCTTCTCCTGTTTTACTGTATTTAGCCAGCCTGTCATACCGTGGTTGTATGTGATAAACAACTGAAATGTTCGAGTCTACCCAGGGCATTTTATAGTGCAAGGGCATGCATGGGCAATTGCTGCTTCCATATATGATGCAGTGTTTTCAAACACTGTGACACCACTGCCAAAAGTCAGCACACTGACAAGAAATGCACCAGCACCTAAATTAAGTAATTAAAATGTTCTGTATTGCAAAAATCCAATCAATCTCAAAATTTAAGGCTGCCTTCACAGCTGTTTGTGCCTGATGAATTCCCATAATCTCTTAAATAGGCTTTCTCCACATATCTTTGCCTGACAGAGTCAGGGCATTAAGTTTCTATCATTCCAAAAACACCAAGATTTTTTCTTCAGTCTTTTCAACAGTGGATGATCTATGTTTGCTGCATATTGTCACCATCCTTCTGAGCTTTACTGAAGTATGCTACAAAATCCCAGTTACCTTCTTACAAATGTATTTTTGTTTCACTAATCCCTGTAAAAAAAGGAAAAAAAAAAAGAGAAAAAGGAAAAAAGAGCAAAAAACTCTATTAGAGCTCATCTAGTAGATGTAGCTTATCTAGCTCATTTCTTTTCCACAAAGAGAATGTTCCTCCTTTGCTTACAAGAGATGACACCTCCTTCACCTGAAAATTGATGGGATTCTTGGTGATCCCATGACATTACAGAAAGGCAAAACAGAGCTACAATATGACACCACTTCTTGCATCTTAATGCTTGTAGCCAACTTTCATCATCCAGGAGACTTAAATATGGGGGAGGTCGTCCACAGAGGAGACCCAGAGACTCCATGGAGGAGGGATGGTGCTGAAAACAGGTAGCTGGCAGGTGTCACCTGTGGTGGCACCCATCTGGGACCTGGCAGCAGAGCAGCACAGACGGGCATCTCCTTCCTCCCTTCCTTGTAGCCCTCTTGCTCCCCATCGTAGCCCTGACCTCCCTGTTGGCAGCCACAGGGACTTCTCTTCAGGGAGAGGCTGTCCCTCTCCATGAACCCAGAACAAAAATCCCACAGACTCACAGTCCCAGCTCCTTGCTGGAGTTCTGCCACAAGTGACCTGATGGTAATGAAGTGAGGACTTGCAACAAAATGGAATTGGAAACAATGAAGTTTTATGCCCTGGAACAAGTTATTAATTGTAGGCAATCCATGCTGTAAGCATAGTAACTTGAGACCAGATAGACATTATTACTAACAATCTGATCCAATGCCATGCCCTGAATCTGAGGCTAATCATGAAAATATTTCTCTCACACCCACTCACTACAACAACAAACACAGCCAAGTGTAATAAATTAGTCTTCTTTTGTTGATCTGCCTATGTCCAGGATTTGCTGTCTTTCTGTTAAGATCATTCCAACAAGAACAGCAGAAATACTTCTCTAGCTGACACAGTATCAGTAATTGCACTTCTTGAGAGTTATTTTGCCTGGTTTTACCACCCAAGAAGATATTAATAGATAAATAGAAACAGTGAAAAGAAGAAAAAAAGATCAATGCATTAAAAATTGAGCACAACCAGGTCTTTAAAGCAAACATGTACTCCAGCCTCTCACAATTTTCTGGAAAAGTTACACACTCCACATGAAGGTGTTAGTCTTAATGTGTGCCAGCTTAACATTCCAGCAGGGCTCCTCTATCCCACGGTGGTCCCAGCCAGCTCTCCAAGCTCACAGAGTAGTTGTGCCTGACCTCCTGCCTCTGTCTCCTCCCCTGGCCTGTTCTGACCATGCTTTATCTCATCCATGGGCATCCACACATGCTCAGGCCCAAGGCAATGAGCTCAGTCAGCATTGTGAAACACAGGTTCACCAAGCCCTGCTTTACTTACTGCTGCTCTCATGGCCTTTTCCATGATGGTCCAGCCAATAAGAGTTTTCTCCTTTCAAAATCAGTGCCTGGCTGTTTTCCTTGTCACCTCTCCTCTTGAGAAGACTGGTTTGTGATTATAACAATTCAATAAATCCACCAAAGGTCTTCAAAAGCATTTGTCAGAGCTTGTCCCAGCCTGGCAACTTCCTTTTACAGAGCTTTTCCCTCTGAATTTAATGCTTAAAGCAATCATCCATTTTGGATGATACAGGTCTCAAATAACAAAACCAGGATTACTGGGGAAATGTGCTACAGTGAAAAATGCTTGGGAGTATGAATTGCTTTATGAAGGTTAATCATATACCAGTTAGCACAAGCAGCTCTTTTATTGCAGTAGTAGTAGTAACATAAAATGCAGTGTTGGAATGTAGCAAATGCACCAAAATACCACGAAAGAACATTTTCATATCCATGAATACATTTTTTCCATCCCAAATGAAACTATTGCTTCCTTGAAAGAAACAGATGTTATGGCAAAGATGGTTTCTCTTTTAGACTGATGGTTTGTGTCAATTTAAAAATTTTTAGCTAGTATTCAAGGATATGATTTTGATCAGTCACTGCTTTACCATGGAAATGGAAGGAAAAATGAAATCTTCCCAAGATGATGAATCTTAATCACAGCAGGGAAAAATAGTATTTTGTGCTACTTCTGTAGAAGCAGTGACAAATAAACTGAGGTAGACTGGCAGCTCGATTTCACAGCACCACTGAAAGCAAAACTTTTATGGTTTAAAATATAACATTGCTCAGTACTCTACTTTGTGCTAAATTGACGCAGCAAGACAATTCAAAAATTCTTAATGTTTTCATTTTATTGTACTTCCCCTTTGAAATTCCTCACTATTCAGGATTGAGTAGGAACACAGTGGTCAGGAAGTATGCCTGAAATATTACAAAAGCAATATTATTTTTCCATTTGTCACTTGCAATGAAGTGAGATGATACACTAAGATCACCACTATTTTTTCTTAGCTTCTGTTTGTGGTAGCTGAAAACATCTGTCCCACACACAGAGGTGCAGCACACAGGCAGCTCACACGGCACAAAACGTCAACTCTTTCCAGGCCAAGCAGATGCAAAAACAGAGGGGCTTATCACTGGAGTCTTAAAAGTGCAGAGTTGCCTGCCTGACCCTGCATGCTAAGTACCAAGAGCAGTGGGAATAATATTAACACATAAAACTCTGGAATTTGCTAGTGATGATGCACATTTCACTATGGACCCTTTCATTCCTAATCCAGTCATAGCAAAGACTATGAAAATACATCTAGGAAGAGCCTTTGATCATGGGTGGTTCCATGCTCTGTGATATTCATCCTGCACACTGCTGGATAAGACAGCAATCGAAATTTGATACGGGCCAGGAATAGACACACAATTACATTTTTGTTGAATAAGCCAAATCATTATACTGTTATGCAGAATGCAAAAGGCCAAAACAACATCTGACACAGAGAAATCTTGCTGGCATAAGGTTAACTCCTAAATATTGAAAGAGACTGTGAAGTCAACATTGGATTTGCTCCAGATGGCCACAGCATTTCTGATCTGATAACCAGGACCAAAAAGTTAGATGTATTTGTGACAGGCCCTGCATTCAGTATGAGGAAAACAAACCTTGCAACAGCAACTCAGTTTGTAAGAAAATAAATGGTTAACCAAGAATGATCTTGCCTTCAGAAAAGTTACTAAGGTGTTCAATATGCTTCCTGTGTTTTCCATAACCAGTCCATTTTATTTCATAAAAATCTTAAGAGACTAGAACTGCTCAATTAGAAAAGAAAGAGAAACTTGAATTTTAGAAATACAGAGAATCAAGGAAATGAAGATTTAACCAACAAGTGGGAGGGATGGGGATGACCTGCCATAGCCATTCACCCTTCTTGTGTGTTCAGTCAGGTCCGTGGGAGACAAAACAGTGTCGTCTACTTCTCCTATAATGAAAATTATTTCACACTGATCTCTTTTTCCAATAAAAGTCAGAGTAGAGCTTAATGCTCTTTAACACAACTATTAACACGTTACTAAGTCCTCAAACAGCATATGTGTAAAGAATATTTCAGATAGGAATTACCATTCTCTGGAGCAGCCTAAGATCATTCTTAATGTTTAGTTCTTCTCAGTCATCCTCCATACACCAACACTAACAGAGCTAAAAATAGCAACATAATTTTGGAGAAGGATATCCTCCAATGTAAACAGTTTATAAATTAAGGGAGGTTTTTAGATTGGATATATATCACCAGGAGAGCCAGTTAAGTATGGCACAAAGTAAATTTTCCATGAAAACAAAAGAAAACCTTCCATATTTTCTCAGCCTGCTAGAAAGAAAAATTACTGAAATTATTCTTTTTTATGTCTCTGTTTAAAGTATCATTGGACTGAACTCTGGATAACACGCAGGAATCTGGAGCCTCCTCTTTGACTAAATGTATATCTTCTAGAATGGAGCTGGATTAGCACACAGCTTCATGTTTCACATAACCTGCCTTTAAGTTACAAGCAATATATTACAAAATACTCAAAAATTACTCCTCCCCTGCTAAAAGAAAAAAAAAAAAAAAGCCTGTAGTAATAATATCTGATATTTTAAATGCACAGAACATACATGCAGATTTTTATCTGCAGCATGATCAGTCCAAACTACAAATCCCAAGATTGTCTTCTAGTAATCACCCCACCTTGCTGTAACTTTCCTAGGGGCATATCCATGTTACTTCTAAGACACATGCAGAGCAACATGTGGTGGAACAGAAGAAACATATGGTTTGTGGTTCTTGCCTATGCCCTATTTGACAGTCGTGGGTTTAATAAAAGATGGTTGGCTTAGGTTAAATTACTGGTGCAAAACCAATCAGACATAGTTGGGCATGTGCACATGTCCTCATGGGCAGGGATCCCAGTGCATGGTGTGTGCATATGTGTGCTGGAAATGTCTGTGTGTGGTACGTGTGAACACTCTCTGTTCTCGCTGGTGCTTAAGGAGAGATCCAAGGTAAGAGACAGCAGTCACTGAACCACAGGGAGAAACAAGGCTAGGCAAAGGAAAAGATAATGAAGAAAAAAAGAAGGAAATTGGAATACAGAATAAAGGGAGGAAATGAAAAACTGACGGTACGCATAGCAGAAGGATAAATCTGTGGCTAATGTACAGGACAAAGAGTCCTTGCCAAGCACCATGTGCAACCACAGTCACATCTTCCCTTATTATTTCAGTTAACACATCTGCCAAGCGAGGGAAATACTGAGCTAACGCAGGTAGGAAAGATCGCAGAAAGTCCTGCGAGTAACGCTGCTGACTTGCTGTTAGCACAAAATGAACTGAAGGTGTCCCAACCTTCTTGGTTCAAAAAGCCAAATAAAGCCTATTATTATTTTGAAGAGGTCAGAGCTACAATGAACACCTGCTGACAAGACTTATGCCTTGTTTTGATCTGCACCCCAAAATCACCTGGATGAGGCTAGCTATGGGGAGGCAGGGGCATCACTGCTGCTTGGGAGGGACCTCAGGTGACAGAGGCCAGTGGGGACAAATGAAAGCAGTCCCCAGCTTGTCCACTCTCAATGGGACCAGCAGCTATTCCTAGCTACCCACACTCAGCTTCTCCTTTCCTTCTTCTGCCACCAACAACGCAGGGTGGTAGAACTCAAAGCAATCACCTGCAAAAATCTCCCCTTGGCTCCTTGGCTATTTCCATAGAGATGCAAGAGTTTGAAGAGGCCAAACCCCCTTCTCCCTCTGTTCCACCAGTACAGCAGGGGAGCAGTCGGGCAGGGTACAGGCTGCTGGGCACCCAGCTCACACTGTGGCTACAGTTGTAAGCCCAGCAGCAGCCACACCACAAGTGCCAACACCCTGCTCTGTGTTTTCCCAGAAGGACTCTCCCAGTGCCATTTGGGAATCTCATTTTGTACACAATGAAGTTTTTTCTCCAAAACAAAGTTGTGCAAAGGCGCCAAAAGTGACGACCACCCAGCTCTAAGTAAAGTAAGCCCAGGTAACCCAACAACATTTGCTCACTTCCACTGCAATCCCAAAAATAGCTGTTGCTCCAGAGACTACTTCAGGCCTCTTCAGGGCAGCTGGTGGATCTGAAAGCTGTCTTTTCCACGGTATCTCTGCTGACCTAGCCAGCAACCCTGTCTCCTAATTTGGTAGCAATCCTCCGGCTTCTCCTGCTGTGGGCTGTGTGTTTGCTTGCAGACCAAGGAAACTGCTGCCAGGCAAGGATCTGTTTCAGTACAGCAAAGGGCAGTGGAGGAAAATTTCTAGGATGATGAAACCTGCACCCCAGACATCTTGGACCCACATGCAGTAAAAATGTAAGGAAGCATGAGAAAAGAATGAGTGGTTTGGTATGGCCCAGGCCACAAACAAGACCATTAATAAAGAAATTGCAGCATTGATACCTAATTTTGCCTCACAAAACATAGTTCTTTAACATTCTGGGGACAGAGAGATCCTACTCCATCTCCTCAGTTCACCCCCTGGTTCAGGGAAGCTCTTCATGTGTCTCTCAGGCACACATGCTCGTCAGAGAGTTATGGAGCTTACATCTCAGCTGGACTGAAAAAAGGCTGCTATGGAAAACACCCCGAATTTTCAGCCAGGTTGTTACGGCACTGAATAGGGTAGAGCAAGACCCTGAACCTGGATCCTCATACCCAGATGATGGCATGGGAGAGGTCCATCATTACTAATTCATAGGAGTTTTTCGCTCTCATATCTGTATTTGCCAGTAGGAATCCTATCCTAGATCCAAAAAAATATAGAAAGTTTCTTCTTGTACAATTAGAAATTTCTGATATAAAACATATTTTAAAAAAATTGCAGCCATCTCTACAAAAGTTTCTCATTTTGTACTCACAGTCCCAGCATGTGCTCTGTAAGTGTGCAATGGCTTCAGGGTGAGAGTAAACTTTAGTGTGTTTCTCCTGTAAAAAGCACATACAAACACAAAGGCAGAAGGGAATTCTCCCTATATTTCAGCTGCAAGGACCTTCTACGCAAGTACTGAGAAGTAACTGCAAAGAGTCCTTTTCCCCCATGGGATGGAAACACATAAATTCCAAATAATTCAAGATGAGCCAAAGAGAAAAATCGCCCAGGCAGGATAAAAAATTCCAGCTGCACGCTGATCGCAAGAGAAATCAAGACAACTGTTCAAAGAGCTGTGCCAGGCATCCAGATGCTGCTGCTGGCATCACATCTTCTACAGTCCGATAGCAGCTGGTTCCAGGGATGGCAGCCAAAGCCTGCACATAAATTAGAGTAAAGGAGAGACAGTGGGAGAACTGACAGCTCACCACCAGATCAGCACCATTCCTCCTATACGGGCATATGCGTGTTAGTTACTAATCATTTTTATGTTAAAAAAACAAGATTGATACCAGGGCCTATGACCTTGGAATGAGCAGGACTGACATCTGAAAAAACCTCACTGCTCATGTAGGCAGGGCCATTGCAGACAATTCTTTAGGATACCTGGATAAGAAAGAAAAACTGCTTGAGAGCATGGAGCCAGAGCCTTCCCTCAAGTTTCACAATTTCTGCGGAGTGCTCTGTTTTAAAATGTTCACTTCTTTGATTACTAGAGCAATCAAGGGTTTTTAAATGTTTTGTGCATCTGTACCTATCCCAGTTCCTCTCAAACTGCTGCCTACCTTCTGCTGACACCCTCCTTTAGCCTCATGGCACATGGTTTGGGCACGGCACCAAGGAATTGCCTCAAACTGAATGGCTGTTATGTGTCAAGAAATTGGAGGCAACTTGAAATGCCCCTATAATTAACTGTGCCCAAGGTGTGCTTCCCAGGCAGTTTCATGCATGCTTGTGGCTCAGGAAATACATATTGTATATACTCCTTCCACGCCCAGCAAGTTGAAATTGATAAAACAAGTCACCAAAGCGCAGGAGCTTAAGATTCCCCTCTACTCTGCTTCTGCCTCTCTATTTTTCTCTGGTGAGATCCCACCTGGAGTACTGTGTCCAGCTCTGGGGACCCCAGCACAAGACTGACATGGTCCTGTTGGAGTGGGTCCACAAGGCTGGAGCCCCTCTCCTGTGAAGACAGGCTAAGAGAGCTCGGTTTGCTCAGCCTGGAGAAGAGAAGGTTTCAGGGAGACCTCATAGCACCTTCCAGTACCTGACGGGGGCTACAAGACAACTGGGGAGGGACTCTTCCCATGGGCATGGAGCAACATGTAGTAACAGTTTAAAAAAGAAAGAGGGAAAGTTGAAACTGGACGTAGAGGAATAATTTTTTATGATGAGTGTGATAAGACACTGAAACAGGTTGCCCTGTTGTAGATGCTGCAATCCTGGCAGTGTTCAAGGCCAGGCTGGATGGAGCTTTTAGAACCTGGTCTTAGTGGAAGGGGTCCCTGCCACTGACAGGAGTCCCATGCCCATGGGATCTTTAAGAGACCTTCCACCCAAACCATTCTTTGGTCCTGTGATTCCAAGTAACATGTGGAATTGGCAAATAGAAGTAGTGACTGACTCAAAGGATCTGAGTTAGGTGTCTGCTTCTGGGTACATTTCAGGTAGCCAGAGTTCAGTCACTGTTGTGACGTGGTAGAAAAAAAAACTGTTGTGGTTTACATACAGATGGTGACAATTAACTAAGACACTATATTCAAGTTACATAGAATAGAATTAATTAAGTTGAAGCATCACCAGGAGGAAGAAAATGTCCTCTGACATGAAAAGGTTACAGAGGGAAAACGTCCAGGATGGACAAAATTGGAGTGAAGCTCAGCCAGAGGATCCCGTTCCCAGGCCTTTGCTAACAGCAGCAGTAAATCTAATTCTCATGAGAGAGATAAGCTTGTCCTTAATGAGGGATGTGGACTGTATTAGCTACAGGATGCAAGTTCCTCTCTCTTACATGGAGAAAGGGACACAACAAATACATTGTTCCTGGTAATGTCCTTAGTTATCAAATGACCCAAAAAGAAAAACAATATGGCCATTTTATTTTTCAGTAACTCTCAGTAATATTTCTATTAGTGTCTCCATTAAAATTAAGGTCCTGAGATCCTTTGCCCAACCAGAACAGACCAGAGGTGTAGCCTGGCCCAGTGTCAGGTCCCCAGTCCCTGGAGACACCCAGAGGGGAGAACAGGGGCACAGCAAGCTCAGCCATACAGCACACTCCTGTCCACCCCCGAGAGAGAGAAGCCTTTCCAGCCACCTCCACTTCTCCCACACCGCCGGGGCTGGTGTGCAGAGAGGAGGACCTGGCCCTATACACCTGTTTGGGGGTATTGTTTTGGAATAGATAAGACTCAATGACACTTTGCACACAGAAAACATTAGGTGTGCTTCCAAAGTCCATCTTCTGGGTGAGTTTCACCTAAATCAACTTCAGCTTGAGGGCTCTGAAGCTACTCCCAGGCAAACCAAAGCACAGGAGGCAGGGATGGATCAGGCAACTGCTTCAAAAATTGGTTTTGGTTGTTCTTTGCTCCTTCTCTATAACTTTTTTTTTTTCCTTTTTTGACAGCTACTGAACTGCGTCTACAAAATTAGCTGTTATGAACCTAAATCTTCTTCCTAAGGCCCAGCAAACTGCTTAGACCCACTATCAGCAGTGAATAATTAGATATAAAAAACCTGAACCATGCCCAGCTTTTTCTATGTTCTTTTAAGGATCAGATCACAATTATGATCAAATATATCCCATCCCCAAAACCACAATCAATCCCTCCACCAGATTTTCTCTCAACATTTCTGATGGCCAGGGAGCTTCAAATGAACTATTTATTTTGACTGAGTATCTCAGAAGATGATATTTTCTTCCACTTTGCAGAATAGAAATGTTATGGTTGGAGGCACTGGGGCAAGCCAGTGTGGTGAAAAGCAGGAAGAGTAATTCCACTCTTATAAATAAGGTCATCATGTGACTAAATCTGGCTGCTGGCATCTCTGCAGGACTGAAAGGAAGTCCTCTACACCACCAGAGAAGTGTCCCAGGCTCCAATTGCACCAAGCTAAATAATCCAGTCTCGGAAAAAGAGGATCCTCAAGTCAGAGGCAACATGTGTGTTTCATCACAGCTCCAAGGGGTCCCTGGAGCAAAAGGCCAAGGTATGCCTGCAATCCCAGTTGCACAACATGGAAGAGGCCCTGCTAGAGATGACAAAAATCATGTCTCACCAAACTTTGTGGGTCCTGCCTGCGTGCTTCAAGTGCATTTGTTTTCTTTCTTAAACAAACCTGATCCTTATAAAAGTCATTATAAATCAACCCTGGCCTAGAATGTTGTTCTGCTAAAAATACAAGCGCTCTTCGGTTCCTCTTATGCCTGCTCAGCAAAATAACACACTGCTGCTGGAGATGCAGTGACAGTGTGCCTAATTGGGCTGCACCAGGGGTGCTAGGACAAAGGCTGGGAATGAGCAAACGGGTGAGAGAGGGGATAGAAATTCCTGACTTTGGGGTTATCCTAGTTGGAACATTTCCTGCTTCAGGCCCACAGGCTCTGGAAGTGGTGACTTCACAACAGACAAACTGTACTGGAGATGGAGATGTGGTCCTCAAGGGAGTCAGCCAGTAATCCCATCTAGATCAAGACATCTCCTGGAGCCTGTCTTCCTTTGGTAAGAATTCATCACATTTAAACTGCTCTAGAAACCATCAGCTTCTTCAATCAATAGGATTGTTCTAATAAACTTACATTTATATTTTGAATTCAGTCTAGTCTTTAACAAGAATTTAAAATTCTTGAAAGTATTCCTCTGCATATATACAGTAATTTATGTGGGTTATACATGATAGAGAAGTTTCTTAGAATAGTTTCCCCTTCATTTATCATGTCCTGAGTAACTCATTTGCTGGCCCTTGCCCAAAAATAACAGAACTATTCCCATGTTAAGGCTGATAAAGCTTTCCTTCAAATCTTTCTGAATTTTCTTTCCTATTTGATATTATATACACAAGAAAAAAGCATGGACAGATACATTAAAATGTACTAAATTAAAGAATTACAATGAAACAGGAAATAGGCTTACTGCAACTTTATATACTGAAAACAAAATGTGGTCATATCAAGGCAAAGTCCAGAGTAAGAAGTCAGTCAACTCAGCATGAAATTAAATAAATATGCAAGGAAGAAGGTCTACAAGAAGGTCCAGATTTCATTCAAAGACGCAAGTTCAAAGGGGAGGCAAGGTGACAGCTCAGGGCCCATAAATCTTCTTGTATGCATGGAGAGTAGGAACTGGTTGTCAGAGGTAATAAAAAGCATCTTGCAATATCCTACAGAACAAATTGGCTATTGGTAGGAGCTTGCTGAAGCAAGTGTTCAGGGACTGCAAGAGATTGATATCTCTATCTCTAATCTGCAGACTCCAGGATTTTGATTTTCATTTTGCTGTCTCCTTTGGTTGGGATCTAAAAGGAGGTAGAGAAAAAAGAGAAAATATCAATCCACTCAATTTCCCTGTTCAGTAAGACCATCCTGGAAGATTAACTGCAGCCCACTTTCAATACAAGAAAGAATTGTGCAGAAAGGGCTGAGAGGAGTAACTGAAATAATGCAATAATTGTATTCAAACACTGGACCCAGATCTCAAATCTAATGCCTAACCCCCAAAAAAGGAAGAAAAAAGGAAGAGCAAAACAAGGGTAATAAGGAAAACCAATGCCATATATTGCCTGAATATTGGAGGCATAGGACTAGTCATTTATGAATATACATAGTTTTGACTAGATGCCCAACTACCATGTAAAAATGATGATGATAACTCTAATGAAACTTTATTCACTATAGCACAAATGTCAAACAAAGGTACAATATTCCACATATACTTTTTATATTTTATTTTTTAGGAATTTATTTTAAAATGGAGTCAGCCAAAACAAACAGCTGCCAAGGATTTCTTCCAGTATATGAGCAATCTGTTTCTAATATTTACCATGTTGTAGGCTTGCCTTTAGAGGAAACGAAAAATAGGAAAAAAGTCCAGTGTTTTCATACAAGAAGTCACATGCAAAATGCTAATTGTTACCTCTTGCTGCATCATCCCCTATGCTGCACAGGTAAATTCATCTTCTGTTAGAAACATCTGCATCCCATTCAAAGGATGAGAGGCCAGCCTGATGTTTCCATCACACAGCAGTGGCACTCATCCCAGGACAAGCAGGTGATTTTTTTCAGTCTGCAGCATTTCATGATGGCACTGTTCCCTACCACTGCTTATCTTCCAGCTGCAAGTGATAGCATTTCAAATTTTGAACCAAATAAATCAGAATTAAGATATTACCTGATCCTCTATATTTTTAGAACTAGGTCAACAGTTATTTTATTCCTGGAGCCAAAGAAGTTTGAGCAAGACAAACTGTGTCAATCAGTACAAAATGTATTCATTAGCTTTGCATGTGTATTGGCTTAGATGTCTAGTCCAGCTTCACCATTTTTGTACTGAAATGAAATACATTATACTGAAGCAGACAACCTTATTAGATTTTGACCTTCACTACTAACTCTGTCTAGTTAATTTGCTGTATCAGAAATGTAAGTTACATGTGTGCTCAGAAGTGTGCATATTGTGCATATAAGCATTTATGTATTTCTAACCCATAAACCAAAATTTCTGCTTTTGCATGTTAATTGTATCAGAAAAAGAAACCACAATAGGACTGTGCCTTTGCCTGATAAAGCCCAACTCTATTACAAAAAGCATGCAGTGCCCTTCCCCCTTCTACACAATACAATCAATGCAAAGATAGTTTCTTTGGTAACAGTTCCCAGTCCTATCCTGTCAACACAGCCTGAAAAACCTGTTGGTCACAGTATTTTCTCCACTCTTGTGGAGATTTTGTTCTGATTTTGTCCTGCTTTCCTAATGTTTTTCCCTTAACCACTCATGTTTTTAACATACCATTTTCCTATGCCAGGAACAGTTATCAGATGACAGGGAGTACCTATTTCTGCCTTAAAGTTAAGCCTCTATGCCAGCCAAAGGACAGAATTTTTGGGACCAGGAGGCTCTCAGGCTTTTGGCTCTTTTTATAATGCGCTTCTTAGCTTCACTATGAATAACTTAAATCAAACATTTAGTTAGGTCATCCAGTCCATAATAACACATCTTCTATTGAACACAAAAAGGCCAAGGGGAAAAAAGGGATCAAATTTTCAAAAAGGGATCCAATTTTCAAACAGCTTATGTACCTGACATCTGGAGCCAGTGTATCTAACAAATATTAGTGTAAGTGTTCATTTGCATTTAATTTTGTACTTATGAAAAAAAGTATTAGAAGTTGATTTATTTAAACTACAAGATGCTGGGGTAGATACAGGAACAGTTGGCCTCAACAGAGTCAACTTGAATCATCATGTCCCATTCTTGCCTTAAAAGTCTAATACATTATTCTGGATACAGCAGAAATTAATCTGAAGAGGACACAGGGAAATTTTCTTTAGTTATCTGCATCTGCATTTGAAAAAAAGAAAAATGCTAAAGCAGAAATATATACTGTTGTCTATTGCCAGTCTATTGCAAAACTCACATTTCAGTCTTCCAAACTCTCAGTGCAGAAAGGTCTCAGATAGGATGGGAACTGGCTTGACTCTTCTAATTTGCAAAGCAGTTTACTTAACATTTAAAGATTTGATGTCTCTCTGTGATTTTTCTGTTATGTTCACACGCATTACTGCCCTTCTGTAAAAATAACTTTATTTATTTTTAAAATATAAACTCTGTATGATGAACAAAAATAACAGTGTCTCAACTGAATTTCCTGCCACCCCAATTCCAATGCCTGAAGATGTGGAGGAAATAAATCAGTTACAATTGGATTTGTGTTCAGATTTCACAAACATGACAAGAAAAGGGTGACAATGGAGACTGTATTTCATCAACCTAACTGCTCTCATCTAACATAAATATTAAAAATTTTTCCTGGCATCTGTCATGAAATAACCACTATAGATTTTCTCCATGATGTATTCAATTAACCAAAGAAATGTGAAGTTCAGTTAAATTCACCCTGCATTACAGAAAGTCAAAAGTGCTTTTAGTTGGTGTAGTTTCAGAGTTTGTAGTCCAGTGAGGACATCTCTGGCACTGGGATAGTCCTTTACATACAACTTTCCTCTTCCTGATTTGTGAATGATATCCTGGGAGGCAGAGTAGTAGGGACCTGGACCTCTTCTGCTTTGTTGTACGTACTGAAATGGCAGTAAAGAATAATCATTCAAGAGTTTAGAGAAAATAAGAACAAAGACTGAACACTGAAAATGAGGGCAAACTACAAAAACTTCAGTACACAATCAATAAATTAAACTGCCTGTTTTAAATCAGCTGGTTCTGCAGCACAAACCAAACTTGATAACAAAGGCCAGCAGATACTACTGGGAACAGATGCATCAGGAATAAGGTAAGGAAATGCTACTGCCATTTTTGGAGCTCCTTTATACAAATCCACCATCAGATGCATATAAGAAGCACAATTAAGGAAGAAAATAAACCTGCAAGTATCACATTTCTAGAATTTTTAAATTCAATTCTTTACTATAAAGTGCTGGAACTTGAACTGAATGACTATTTGCCCAAAGCGCTATAAAAGAGCCTTAGGTGTCTTTGACTCCAAACAAAACTACTAAACCTCAGTAAGAAAAGAGGGAAAAGAAAAAAGAGAGAAACACTTCTGGCATAATACCCTGTTCAGAAGCTGGCAAAGTTCAAAACCTTAGCGGACTATGGTAAGCATCCTGCAACAACTTTGCATATTTGGGGCTCCATGAGAAGACTGCATAAGTTAGAACTTCACAACTTCAGAACTTCAGAGAACTTCACCAAATACCTTCTGTGGACATTCAGGCTGGGGTGTGGGAGTTGTCTTTTAAAGCTGGTAATGTGCTCCGTAGGGTATTGATTTTCACAATTATTTTGGACAAAATATGTGCCAATAACAGACAGAAAGTTCCTTCCAACTATTATGAAAAGCAATTAAAGCAGCAGAGATCCAAGAACCATTTTCTTGATTCCCTTATTGACTATGTGATAGGAGAGTCACAAAAAACCAATCATGCTGGGCTGTAAGACAAATGGTGTCTTACCATCAACTGTAAATGTCAGGGTTTATTTAGTACTCAGAAATGTGATGAATCCCCAGTAGATATATTAATTGCTGCAGGAATTTAGATGAATTCTTGCATGAATGTCCTTCAGCAGTGTCATTCTTTATCCTTTCTTTGCTGGCTGTTGAGGTTGCAAATACTTGAAGCAGGGAGAGAAAATAAATCCCAATGTCTTCTGATCTGAAAAGATAAGGAGCAGAGCCCTAAACAAGCTCAGAGAGTTGCCACTTCCTCTGTCTCACAAAGTCTCAAGAAACGTTAGCCTATAGCATCTGACAGCACATTCAGAACTTTATATATATATATAGAGAGAGAGAGAGAGAGAGAGAGATTGCAGGAGATTAAAAATACTTACATTACAGTTTTCATACTTACACAAACACAAAATCCTGCTGTTGTATTTGGAAAACCATTTCTAAAACAGTTAGTGTGAACACGGTTCTACAGAGAACATTCTTCACCTCTCCTAAAATTTAGTTTTAAAAAGTTATCATAGTAAAAACTGTTGGGTTTGTTTTAAAGTAATAACTGGTATACCCTTTAAAATGGCTTATTTATTTAAAAAACATTTGTGTTCATGGAGTGGTGACATTTGTTAACTGTCTTGGTGCTGCTTTGTTATGACCCCATTCTTTGTAACACTATGAGGTATTTGCCATCCAGGCTAGAGCTACTAGAAGCAGAAAGGTGAGGCAGTACTTCATGAGCAGTTACTTTCTGTAGAGCCCTGAAAACTGAGTATTTTAATATCAGGTTACATTTCACCAATAATCTTTCAAATCAGAAAGATTTGACCAAATGCTTCACATGCAAAAAATGTAGAACATATAGCAAGAGGGATAGGCCACATCAGGACTATTTACCAGGCTAAGCTGAGTATCTGAGGCAGAACTTTTACAGGAACACAGATGATGAACATTTAATTTTGACTACTTATGGCATGCTACAGTACAAAAATGATTTCCAAAAATGCTTTCCAAAATGCTGGAGGTGTTACTGCCTTTAAGACACCTGTTAAGAGTTTAAACAAGCCCATACAAAACAACAGTACTTGCACAATGCACACACTGCCATTATGGTCGAAAGGCTTTAAACAGAATATTCCAAAATCATGTCATTGCTCATGACTTGCAAAACCACCAAGGAATGATGTTGTTTATCTTAAGTGAATGTCAACAAAAGCCTTCCACAAAACTCAGCTGTCAAGTGTTTTCTTTAAGTCATTACCATTCGGGGAAGGTTTGTATTAATCTCTGTACTGAGATCCAGCCAGGAGAATTTCCAGCCTGCAGTGGGCAGCAGAAAGACAAAAGCCACACATAACCTCTGCAGCCCCAAGGGCTGGTCCCAGTTCTTGACACGGAGCTTATCTGACAGGGAATGCTACAAAGCACGTGCAAGGAGACTGCTTGGTCTTTCAGGAACCATCTGAGGTTGAGACACAGCAGCATCATCCATTTTTTATCGACAATGCCCTGCCTCCCTATTGCCATTATAAAGGTAATTCATTGGGCTGCCTTTTCTGTCCACATGCCTGCAATGCCGAGCTGTTTCATTCATGACATGTAGCTTTAGTGTGGAGTTATAAACGTAAATTCCAACTCTGAAATGTTTACCCTTCTGTTTATCTCTTCAGTGTCTACTTCTTTAGTATTTCTTCTATTTTGCCCAATAGAACAATGGTGTAAAATGCCTGCTCTCGGGATACACTCTAGCTATAAATGTTGTACAATTTCTTTAGGAAGAGGGGAGTTCTTGCCTTCTAGTAGTGTGATGCTTACTTTTATGGTCCTCTTAATTCACAAGTTACCAGGCTGTAAATCTGCCATTATTCTAATATACTGTATTTTGGCTCCTCTGCACTTCAAGCTACTAAATACTTTTCAACCTTATAGGAGAAAGAAACTGCGCATTTTGAAGAAGGAAGCATTTCTATAGACAACAGTAAGGAGGATGTTTCAGCCAGCAAACAAAACATAGAAACCAGTCATCTGATAAATATGTATTTTACCTTTAACTGCAAACCCTACAGTGTTCTTGTAAACACATATGCATACTTGGCCAATGAACTCAGAAACAGTAATTTCAGAAAATTAGTAAGACAGTCCTTACAAACTGATCATGTGACTGGTTTGAAAGAACCCTTTTTTGACTGAATAATAAATAGTATTCCCCTTTCCTTATACTTGCCTTTCCAATTAATGGACTTTGTTTATACCTGATTGTAGCAAAAGTAAATTAAATTTTAATAGTCACAATACACAGGAGGGTTTCAAGCTTTTTGTAGATTCAGGCTTTATTCAAATAAATATTATGGAAAGCTTCAAATAACCAAAAAGAGACTTACTCAAGACCAAATTATTCCTCCACAACTACAGTGACTCCTGCTTAATGTAGTTACTCCAAAATTCAGCACCCCCACCCTCCTTGTGGAGGGGCAAAAGCAAGTCTGGAGAAGGTGTTACAAAAGGGCCATTAACACACTGCAACTTCTTGGAACTTGGAAGAACATTGTCACCTGTGATGCTTTACAAAACCAAACACTGGGGTTTTTTTGGTGATATTATGCTTCCACAAGTCATTTTAACCCCAAATTAGTAATTTAGCATATATAAATATGCATTATCATTTTGTAATATAAATAAAAGGACTGAAAAAAGAGGCAAAAAATGCAGGAGTAAATCCTGTGCACCCCTCCCACAAAGCCCAGGGCTGCCTATCTGGAATGTCCTTAGAGAACTTTATAACAGCATAAAAAGTTGAAGCTGTGACACTTTTATGTAACGATAAGCTAGCTGGAAATCATGGAGTCATGACCAGCTCCAGACAAAGCCTCCTGTCCCTCTTCCCATGAGGGTGATAACAGTAAATCAGCCCTCAGAAAGCTGGTATCACACAAACCATTCATCTTTTGGAGAGACAGACAGCCTCAAGAGCAAACACCAAAGACACCAAGTTGAGAAAGAACAGATCCACGAGCTGGGAGTTTTTCTTTAGCACTATGCCAAATATGACATCATGCTTGAACTACAAACGAAAGCTAATAATAGTTTCTGATCTTAAGTTACAAAACAGAGTTTTTACACATTTTTGGAGTCTTACCAGAGTTGAAAGATCCATAAAGCCTAATCATTGCCCAGCAGAACATTCAAATTCCTCTGCAGCAACTAGAAACAATTAATTGCTCTGCATCTAGTGTAGCATCCCACAAACACTCAAAAGGTCGAAATTATTGATTACCAACTGCCAAAGCCCATTTATCAGTAGGGGGAAAAAATCAGTACTTGGTATTAAAATAAGGTCAAGTTATTGCTTTTTCATTTCAATACAGTGTTTTCTACAGTAAAAAATAAATAAATCCCTACCAGGTGCTCACAACATAGTAGACCTAGGGAACCTCCTTGAATTTTGAAAGAAAAACTGAACAGACCTGTCCCACCAAGGACACCAGAGCTTTCAGCAGTTCAGCAGAGAATTATATAAGATAGTTCTCGAAGCTAATGGAAAAAATTGTCGAGATAAAGTCAACTGAGTAAGCAGTGAAGCAATGACACCAATTTTGCTTTAGCAGTGATTCTTCTAGGGCCAATGCATTGCTTCCAGCTGACACCTACCGAGAGAGATAGCAGCTGGAACAAACTACTTGAATGATGTTATTTACATGGAGAAAGAGAGTGCACATCAGCAGCTATCATGACTAAAGCAACCTCCAGTATTATAATCACAGATTCAGACATTTAGGCTGTAGAAGCCACTCGGCACATAAAAACTGAGGACTACAATTAATGTTGGTGCAGCAGATGGTTGGCATCTCAAATATCTATCTGCAAGCACTCCCATCATTATGTAATTAAAACTGTTCTAATTTCAAGGCTGGTTCACTGTTTCAAACTAAATGTTGATATTTGAAATGCAGTTTACTGGCTCACAACTCAGGACATCCTTACTAATCAATACACCTTCCTGGTGATGTTATCCCCACAATTCTGGTCCTCAGCTGTTTCATCCTACAGGACAGCCAAGCAGTGCAATGAACTGAAAAAGTCACTTTGGATCAACTAATTTCACTCCACTTAGGACAGAAGGCCTTTCTAATTTCACCCTAATTGAAAAATAATCTTT
Organism: Peucedramus taeniatus; assembly: GCA_013400575.1. Taxonomy (NCBI): domain Eukaryota; kingdom Metazoa; phylum Chordata; class Aves; order Passeriformes; family Fringillidae; genus Peucedramus; species Peucedramus taeniatus. The sequence continues at coordinate 454,843 of WBNO01013561.1, forward strand.
TTTTTTAATATCTGAAGGTCAACCTATCTTCTTTCCTTCAGTTTCAGTCACAAATTCAGCCTAGGGGCTTGTACTTTAATTTCAACCAAGTGTTGACTACTTCAAGTTCCAAAACCAGATCCAAAGCTCAAAATTTCTAATAAGCTTACTTCCTCTTCTTTAGGCATTCCCTTTTCATTATTTCCATTCCATCAAAGACCACTTCCAGTGCAGCAAAACAAAACAAACTCAGTAAGAAACCAGACTCTGGCAGGTCCTTGGAAATGTCAATCTTTTAGACAGGAAAAGATCACAATGTCCAGGTGCTCTGTTCCTCTTTCCACGAGTTTACAGACCTGGGGTAGCTTCTCTTCAGAGTAGCAAGTACAATTAATATGGTGAAGAAAAAATCTGTTATTGCTCATGAAATAAAACTCTTAAGTCACATGCTGTATTGAGTATAAAAACACAATGAAAGCAGTTTAATGCCTACTTAAACCACTGCTGTGAGGAAATGCTCATCAAATCCAGGGTGGTGAGATGTGAGTGAGTGACTTCGACCCACCACAGGGACCAGGGCCAGTTACACAGGAAAGAGGCAGGAGCTTGTTCCCTCCTGAGCCAGCAATGGAGGAGATTACCCAAAGCAGCTCTCTCTGGAAACCAAAGTCAGAGCCCCATAACTCATCATTTAATTAGAATTACTTTGCAGAGCACGCTGCAAGAGCAAAGTAGCCTCACAAAGTACCTAAACTGCTGAAGCTGAAAAGAAGAATTTGCGTTGTGTACCCTTAGCAATATGTTTTTGTGATTTTAACTTTTTAATGACTTCATTCCATTCCTGTAAATCTGTATTTTGAATAAACATGCTTTTATCATTAAAATCTCCTCAGTGATAAAGCTGACTCAGAGTAATATGACACACACCAAGATCTCCTTCTTTCCAGGGTACCGACTCATCTTTCCAGGGCAAACCAGTGCTCTCTTTGTTTCCCACTGAATAGCTCAAAGCCTTCCTGAAAGCCTCCCAGCAGTCTGCCACGAGGGCACAAGGTTTCAGCTACAGTTTCTCAAAAGCTATGTCTGTGCAGCCCCCCTCTCTCAGCAGTGTCAAGTCAGTGGGAGAAAATCCCAGAACTCGAGCATCAAAAGAAATCATATTTACACTCAGCTTTCCAGGAAAAAAAAAAAAAGAAAGAAAAGAAGACCAACAATGCTGTAACAAATATTCAACAGGATCCTTAAGGAAACGAGAATAACTCATAACCTTTAGGTACCACCACATCTCAGGGCTCCTGCCTACCCCACCAGTTTGTAAAGAAATAGGAGGGACATCTCAGTTCAGACACACAGCCTGAGCCTCAGCAGCTCTGAGCACAGAGCCTCTTCATTAGGGTGGCTGATTAATAGCTGATTACCACATTCATCACCCCCCAAGCTATCACAGGAGGAGGCCATCTCTGTGGGCAGTCTATTCTGCCTCACATGTTTGTACAAGGCTCAGAATGCAGCAGTTTGGGCAGAGAGTCCCCATTCTGGGGTACCAGCAACTGCACTGGCTTGCATGCCCAGGTGTCAGCAGCTGTGGAGACTGGGAAGGATCCAGAGGCAGCTACAGGCTAGACTGAGAACATGTATGTGCACACATACACTGTATATTTGTGTACAAAGATGTGCTATATAGATGTCTATATTTGACTTTCACCCTACACAGATGGAGAGGAGAAACTAACCAGGCCATCGATGGCACTCCTATTTGTGTCACAGCTGTGTATCTCTGTCTGTGTTGATCTGTGTAGCTGTGTTTATACACACACACACACAGTGTGCACACGTGCCTCTTGGGGACACAGAGCCACAGCAGCCTCACCTCTCTTTGCCTGCCAGATTCTGAACCCTCTCACTTTGCACATTCTTGAAATGCTACCAGCCCTTCAGAATGTATTTGGAAAATTATTACTACAGCTTAAAATGTAAAGTGCTGTTGCAAAGCATCAAGCAGTTCTTCTGAAGACTGCATCACCAGATACCAGCCTGAATCATAAAATGCATTTTACAGCTCTGCATGATATCCCTGGATCCATCTGAGAAAGCCTAATAACTACAGGAGGCTTCAAATGTCCTTACATAACAATTTGAAATACAAAAATACACTGGCTTACTTTATACTGCTAAAACACTTAAGGTCCCCTCTTTTAGCATCTCAGAAAGCAATCAAAGAATCACCCTTCTTTCAATGCTGGAGTCTTGTAAAAACAGTGTCACCAACTTGATCATGTGTATCTGAATGTTACTAAAGAGTAATATAGATAAAACAAGGACTTGGACTAATTCAATTTTCTTAAGAAATGTATACATATAGGTAACTAGAAAAAGTTTAAGAGTCCTTCCTTACCAAGGAAATAAGGATATACTACAAATACATTTGGAAAAAAGTTTCCTGCTCTCTGAGAATTCATTTCAGCTGTGGAGTACAATGAGGACATATTATAGCCAAGACAACACAGGGGCAATTTATTCACTGGCTCAAAGTGATGGGAAAAGTCTAGGAAAAATGAAAATGAGGAACCAGTTTCCAATTCCTTGATTCTGAGAGTGGACTGCAGTTAGAAATCGGAGGCTTGCTATTAAGTACTGGGTATTGCTTTTCATTGGGGTATAAAAATGGAAGCAAGAACAGATTCTCCTCTTCTAGATTCAGTCTGGAGAAGTAGTAAGCTCTGGCTCTCAGTGTTACTCAGGATGAGATAAGTTATACCACAGGAGCTGGAATCAGTTGTGAACACGAAGAGTTTTGAGATTTTTTCCAATTTCTAGTGGGAATGGGGGTTCTTTGGTGTAGCTTCAGCTCCTGGGAAAGGGTCTGACACAAAGTTCATTGAAGTCTCTCTCTGACTACAGGTAGCTTTACATCAGATACAGACAACCATGCAAGGTGACTCACATTTATAGAGCAGCAACATCAAGACCTGATGAGATACAGCTGGTAAGAGCAGTCTCCATCACAAGGAAGATCCTGAAGGTAGTAAAGAATATTTGGCTATGGGCAGAAAAGCCAAACTGCACAGAAATGCTAAAAGACAACACCAGAGTTTTCACATTCCTGATACTGAATTCTGCACCAGTCATTGTATACAACACTAGCCACAAGTTTCTTCAGAGCTCATAAATTAAGACTAAGAGATACAGACTTATTTGGGACATCAAAAACATACTGGATTAGTACAGTACAAAGCACTGTAACCAGGTGCACACATTTCCCATTTAAGGCTGTAGATATTTGCATACTGTTAAACTTTTAACCTGTGTCTTAGACTTCATTTAAGAAAATGTAGTAAGGAAAAGATCTGACTGTACCTGAGTTCACATTACTTAAGATGCATGGCTGCAATCCAGGTTTATAACCTGCCATCTCACGGTAGATCTGTGGCTGCTGCTTCACAAAATCAAAGGGGGAAGAAAACTTCCTATTCTTCCTGAGAAGAGGAAGAATTCTACCTTTATGAAGGCTAGAAGCTCTTTTCCTCAGACACGACCCTTTACAGGTAATCATGTCTTCCCTGAAGGTAAAGGTTCTCAGAGGTCCTTTGTTAAAGCCACTTAAGCTAAGGTGAGGATTATGCTTCACCTCCTGCCTAGAGCTATCAACCTGCACCAACATGCCATCCACCTCAGAAGAGCAGTGCAGGTACAGTCCCCCTTAGAAGAAGGATGGCCTGAGATGTACACAAGTTTCCCCTGGGGTGCTGGAAGTGCTTTCCCAGGGGTGAATGAGCAAGGAAGAGACTGTCATTGAGCTTAGTTTAGTTTGTACCCTGTTAATATTAACAGAAACAAATTCTTACTTTACTTCAATTTGAGCCAAGGAACAATTTAATTTGTGCTAAGAAACACATACTTAGCATAAAACAGTTAGACTGTGCTTTGATAATACCTCCATTACAGAGGATAAAAACCTGTATGCTTCCTATTAAAATAACAGTGTGCGTTCACGCCGAGGTTAGTTCCCAGCACCAGTTTTTGGTAGTCTAGCTCAGGAGGTTAAAATCCAAAAAGTAAGTTTTTCACCATTTATGGATTGTGTTTTCTTGTTTACATTGCACTCTGCCTTCAGAGAGACAAGGCCAGTCATTTAGAGTTTCAGTTCTTCATCAGAGCTATGTTACTGTGCATGGGTTTCCAACACTAACAAAATTACTTGTATCCAAAATAAAACTGTTAAATGAAATTAGGAAAAACATTTCATGTTCATAGGAGCAACACAGCTATTCAGAGCAGATTAAATGCCCTGTTACGCATTTTGAAAAATTAATTTAGAAGACAAACTGCATAAGCCTAAAAAAATTGGGACTTGCTATACTAAATCACACAAATATAAATCACATCTAATGCACTTACCTGGTTATTTTTAATCCTAAAAATGAAAAATTAAATTGTTTGAGGACAAAGTCACCTTGCTGGCTGTTATAAAACAGATGTATATAGGTTTCATTAGGCCATATGGGGCACAGTGGGGACATGCACGCACACGCAGGTCTCTCCGCAGGATGCTCTTGTGTGCCCCATCACAGCAAAATGTTGAGCACTATTATTTTAGCTTGTTCTGAATACATTTGTTAGTGTTAATCAGAAGCTCAACAGCAAAGGAGATAAAAAATTCTGTATTTCCTGAAAAAGCTATGAAGAAACCCCCAAATGCTGTGTTCTACCCCATGGGAAAGTTCCTAAGAGGTCCCCAAATGTGCCTCATGCCTTTATGCAACAGGAAATCTAGTTAGATACAAATGCTCTTGTGTGCTCTGTCCAAGAGGTTTCAGGTCATGAAACAGACCTCACTCAGCTAAATACTACACTCATGTTCACAGGACAAACCACAGCAATACTTTCAAACCACAGCTAATCCTATCCAAATGGGAATGTAATCTGTTTGAATAAATAAGAAATAAAAGGAAGAGTGAAGCCAAGGAATAATGAGCGTTTCTCAGGGCTGTGTGTCTCGGCTGAGTATTTGAAAGCGGGGTTGCATCATTTGTACTGCATATGCTGAAGAAGACAAAATGTGCCCTGTAAGGCAACACGGACAAATGTCTTGGGACAGAAGACTCCATGCGTTAAACTGTGATTTTCTGCCTGCTGGAGAGTGCTCTTTGAAGTTACTGAGGATGAATTCCTTCTGTAATTGTATTCACACAGGCGCACACACTTGCATTATGAATTTTTCATCTGCTTCTACAGCACTGAGCATTAGGCATAGTCAGTGATAGAATGCTCGATTCCACAGCATAAGGTGTGACTAGTGCAGAGCTCCTTGAGCAGCATGCACTAACTCATAGTGATGTCCAGATACTGCATTTCCTAATGCTTTTTGCCATAACCATTCAAAATGTCTCAAATGGCTGCAGTGGAGTCTATGGTTATATTGCCGCTATTCCTACTGCAAAATTTTTCTTATATCCCATGCAGAATGGATAGATATTGCAAAACTGAGCTGCAATCACATGAGTTTTATCCCCAGCACAAAAATCCTCTCACTGCATAAGTTAAAGATAACATATTTGGTACGTATGATGATAAATAAAAGCACAGTGGGTATTAAGTGCCTTCCCAAAGATGCAGTATTTGGCCACGTGTCGCTCTGCCATGCCAGCTGTGCTGACTGCAAAGGTTACAGCCCTTGGCCTGCCCCACTGCCTGTCATCTCCCCTTCACTGGAGATTAACACCTGCCCTGGACTGCTGGCACAGCCACCCCCAAGAGTATTCCAGCACCTTTTCAGCAAAAACAGCCACACTAAGAGAGCATAGTGGAAGCTAGCCTGGACAACCGAGACTTAACACAATGTGGGTCCCAGAAGTGGCTGTGCTGCTCACCTGGAGCATTGCTGTGCAGGTAGGAACAGCCTGTGAGCAGCTGGATGGAGACTTCTCCATCTCAGGAAGCTGGAGAGGCAATGTGATCATAAGCAGGACACACAACCCTATTTCTTTGTCTGACGTTACAAAGTGTCACAGGTTTGCACATACAGACACTGCACCTCACAGACCTACAGACTAGCACCAAACCTGCTCTGAGCACGTATCTTTTGAAAGTTCCTAAGAGACTGAAGTGCTGAACACTGCAGGTCTGGCAGTGATTTCTGCCATGAAATGAAAGATTTCTTTCATTTATGTAACATTTTTAAAGAAACAACCTCTTAATATGTATGAAAGGTGAAATAAGTGTTCCCAATATGTCCTACAATAAATCTCACTGGAAACACCCAAAATCTACCTCCCTCCCTCCAGATGATCCCACCTTCCCCACCAGGATTTCTTCAGAGGTTGGGTCTAGGATGAAGGCATCCTAAGTCTGTACCTCCAGTCCTCTACTCCAGTTTTTTAGTGTTTCTATTCCTCCTTCCCTGTGCATATTCATGAACTAGCTTTTATAACTATTCCTGTCATCCAGAAGAAATTTAAGTGGAAGCACATGTGACTTTTGCCATTTTCCTTTCTGTCCCAAGGACTGAAATACCACAGGGAAACTGCCCAATATGTTATCAGAATCACTTGTCTGCAGCTTGGCAAAGTTTGTGAACTGGCAAGTTCTGGAGCTGTCTAATGGCAAAATCTGGAAAACAGTTTTTAGCTCAGCACATTTGGGAGAGAGGTCCTCCTGAAATCAAAAGAACTACAGATGGTTTTAGCTGAACTTAAATTCTACTGGAACTGGTCATGCAGGCGTCTTATTCCCTCAGCTGTAAAATGCAGCCTCACTTTTTTTCTGAAATGTTGACCTTGTAACTTCTTTGAAAATATCCCTGATTAATAATAACTAAAAGCCATCAGAATAACTCATTAATTATATAACCCTGTGAAAAGAATAGAGCCTCCCTCTCAACAATAAAGATTCTCAGAGATAATACAAGGACATTGGTGATGCTGTGATCTATATAGGACTCCAAATATGCCTGTAACCAAAACCTCTTTAAAGTACAGCCTGGGTTAAATAAACAAAGACTGATCATTGCAAGCAGCAGTGCTCAGCTGAGTTCAGTCACTGCCTATCCAAAGGTCCTGCTGGATGAATATTCAAACAATGCATTCAGCCTCATGACCTTGGACTCTGCTAAAGAAAATTCCAGGAGACCATCAAGGTCTGATTCTCCACGATTTCCCTGGGCAAAGAATGTAGAGATTAATGACCTGAAAGTGTAATGTAACAATCTGGAAGAAAATATAAACCATACTGAACTAGAGTTGTGAAAAAGGTAAATAACTGCAAATAGCCATAAAGCCACTTCGACAGATATGAAAACCACAGTAGGGGCAGGGTAGGAAAGGAAGAGAAGAATATAAAACTGCAGTATCAAATGACAGCACATAATATGCCAAAGAAAAACTTTGTAGAGAATGGACATAAAATTCTGTGCACACACTGTGAAATTTTGCTGCTGTAGTCAAACTGGGGACCAAACTACATGAGAAAATAAGCCAAGAGTTGACAGTACTCCCTACTCAGAAGGGCTGTAATGCTTAACATATTGTTCAAGTACACTCATTATCTAGAAGAAATACTAAAAGGAATACTCTTTCCTTAGTAGACAAAAACACACAGATCTCACTTTGAACAAAAAAAAAAAAAAAAAAAAGGCCTTCTTTTTCAGTATCAGTGCTTACTTTGGACCTAAGCAGTCCAAAAGCTATAGGGGAATTTTTTCCTTCGCTTTCAGTTGTTGCATATACAGACAACTGCAATCCTGTGCCAGGTGAGCACAAGGACAATGAGTTCATTGACTTGCATCTCACTGGGCATGCAGTCTGTGCTCTCAAGGGGTACATGGATACTACACAAAAGTTGTACCTACACTGCCTGCTTGGCCAACTCCAGGCTGGGGCTCACACTCTGCTATGCAAAGTACAAAGTCACAAACCCAAAACAGCTTGTCCTCCCTCCCTGCAGTCCTCGCTAGCCCACAGGATCAGTTCTGAAAATGCACTAAGGACAGACCAGTGGGCCACAGCTACAGAAACTCTTCTTGCTTCCCAGCACACAGATGCACTGTTCCTTTGCTCTATTTGTCACAGCCCAGTGCCAGATGCCTCAGAAGGACACAGACAACTCTGAGTATATGGGACACCCATGATGATACAACTGGTCACCGGGAGGCAGCAGAGCATGATTTTTCTTCCCACCCATCCCTGCCACTTCTGTGCTTACATCACTGCTGATGTATGAGCACAGAAGAGTTCATTTTCTCCAAGACCACATCTTAGAAACACAGAATCTGGTTTGAGGTGCAAGGACCTTAAAGACCATGCTACCCACTACCATAGGCAGGGACACCTTTCACTAGAACAAGCTGCTCAAAGTCCCATTCAACCTGGCCTCAAACACTTCCAGGAACAGGGCACCCACAGCTTTGCTGGATAACTTGTTCTAGTGCCTCATCAGTCTCACAGTGAAAAATTCCTTCCTAACATCTAAGCCAAACCTATCCCCTTTTGCTTTAAAGCCATTCACCCTTGTCCTATCACCTTCAGGTACTGGAAGGTGGTGTAAGATCTCACTGGAGCCTTCTTTTCCCAGCCTGTTCTCACAGGAGAGGCAGTCCAGTCTTCTGATCATTTTCATGGCCCATCTATGGACCCACTCCAACAGATCCATGTCCTTCTTACTTTGGGGGCCTGAGAGCTGAATGCAGCACTCCAGGTGGGGTCTCACAAGAGCAGAGTAGAGGGGAAGAAGCATCTCCCTTGACCTGCCTGGGGTGCTCCTACCCATGTTCTGGAAGAGCCACTTTGAAATAACAGCACACAAAACAGGCACAAGAAGGGAAAGCAAGAAAATCAGGAAAATACACAAAAGATGTCTGATTTCTTTGCATCCTCTGTATTCTATATTTATAGTGGAAGGACATCAGCAAAGTAACATCCATACTTACTCTTTCTGAAATATACTGTTGATAGATGAAGATGAGAAAGAGCAGAAGTAATGAGGGCCAGGTAAAATTTGCATCCAAGGGTTTTGGAGACTAGAAGTATCGGTCACTGACAAAATAGATAACTATTTCTGTAGAGATCTCTCCCTTTAAAACAGCACACAAGTCATTATAACTCAGCTACAGACATTGTATGACATCCTTAACACTCAGAAAATATCTCCAAAAAATAAACTTTCAGAATGTGAAAATTTCATTACTATAAACCTAAGTTTTCTCATTTTATTAAATAATTTATATTAAATTTGAAGAGTAAATAGCTGCTGATGAAGTTTAGAAGGAAGTAAATACTCAACAGGGAAAAAAAACTTCTAATCACAAACTATTTTGTTCATAATAAAGAGCATTTTCTTTAGTTGAAACCCAGTCCGTTCAGACACCTACATATTCCTACCTACAGATGCTGTCCAAGACATCTAACAGCCTGTCCTCAGCCGTAGAGGCAAAGCACAGTTTGATTTTTCAAAGATCCTGAGTACCTGATGTAGGCTGAGCACACACTGGTGCATTTGGCAGTCTAATTTCATATAAAAACAATTTCATCCACCTGCTCCAAGGCTGCTCCAGGATGTGAACCCAATCAAGCTCAATGAGTGCAGATAACCAACAGAGTGGTTCAAAATACACACTCCTGATCCAAATTAAAATGATAATTTTAATGCACATACAGTGCTGGTTAACTGATTTTCTGATAATTCCCTTAATTTCAATAACAATGTGGTTTTACACATTTTCCACTTCTTCTCTTATAGGTACTCAGTATTATTTAACCAATTCTATAATACTGATTTTCTGCCTCATGAACTGAATTCCAAGACATCATCACAAATAAAACATGAGCACATGTTATATATATCATTCACCATTTATAATAAAGAGTATGTATGCAATTTGTCAATCTGAACAGCAGAAGAAGTACTAAATTAAGGAAAAGATTACACTCAACACATGAAACAGCTATCAATCAATACAAATCATCTTGCAAGAAAAATAACTCTGAAATATAATCCAAAGAGTTTTAAGCCCCTCACTTACTAAATTAAGTACACATTTAAAATCAGTGATGAAAATCAAACTGCAAACCCAAATATTATTTAATGGACTACTAATAAAAACATAACAGATGACCCAGTCAAGAGACAAAGGATTATAACTCAGAGAATAGACTGCATAAGACATCCTTAGCACTTGTGAAGTTCTCATAAAAGACCAAAAAACAAACTTTGAGAATGCCAAAAGCACCTGAGGACAAAAGACAACTGAATAATTCTTGGTTTTCTAATTTATTGTAATTTTAATGAAATTATAGACGTGATTCACACATTTGTCTGTATTTTTCAGAAAAAATTTACAGGTATAGTGATAGTCCCAGTGACCTCTCTCCTTCTCTTTTCCTTGATTGAAGGAAGTTTAGTTTCTCTTGATATCCATAGCTCACACCTGCAGTTACATTTATTTTAGCAACGGGATGAGGCAAAGTTTTGATGTTTACCTACTCAAAACACACAGGAAAGCTTTAGCAAAGCTTTTTGATGAGAGCCCCCAAATCACTTCAAATTAGCTACATTTTCCCTGGGAGTCTATTCCTTATTCCTGAAATCCATTTGGCAACCCACAATTACGTTACCCTAAAGAAATTAACCCCATTTCAAAGAGTTAAAGGTGAATCCATTTTCACAAAAATAGCCAATCTACAATTCTCCTGAGCTCTGACAAACAACATGGGACCTCAGGGAAAACGTGGACCGGGAATAGGAGACAACACCTCACCCACCCCTGTCATTAGCCAGGGAAGCATCAAGCATTTTGGATCGTCTTAATGGAGCAAACCCCAATCAAGCAGATCAGAGTGTAAATAAGATAATGAAGACCACTGAATGAAGACTGAAAATATTTCAGATTAAAACTACAAGAGCCCTGGCCTTCTGAAGGCCCATGTTTATACAGATTGTGCTGAAGTGGGTGGAATTTTAATCATTTCATTGGCAGCTCACCATTAACAAAGCCAAATAAAACAACACACAAAAAAAAAATCAACTGCAACAACTCCACATTTCCACACGTATATAGAACTGTAACAAAGTAACTGTTATTTTTTGAATATTCCCAGAATTCTGATCTGAATAAACTGACTTAGAGAAAGAAAAAAAGAAAAATGGCATCCTTCTCTTTCAGGCTTAGCATTTTGGCAGTTGGTAAATTTAATCCCACATGAGAGGCCACCTCATAAGAACACAAAGTGTTCAAACCCAGAAACTTTTGATGATAAAATTGCTTGTGTAACTTTGACTCTAAACTCAAGTGGGAAGCAGTCATTAAGATCACACAATCACCAGAATTTCTCTAGCATGATGCTCTACATAATTTTTTCTGTAACTCTAAACATAATAGCATTGTTGTTGAAAAAAGCAGTGGACACGTCACGTGAAAAACCAGTCACATGCAAAATCAAAAGGCACTTGTGAAAGTTGTATAATAGAAGTCACCAGTTATACAGTGATTTCTCCCTCATACCCAGAAAAGCATTAGGATTGTAAAGAGACAGCCAAACTAAATTTTCAGCTAAATTAGCTACATGGAGTACTTCTTCAGTGACAAACTCAGGAGTTCCTCTGTGCCCTTCAGTCGTGCTGGCTCTTCTCCCTACCCAGGGGCAGGACCTTGGTTCATACTAGACCTTCTCAGCCCACACCCTTGCCTCTTCACTTCTACATGAAGGAAAGAGTTAGACACAAGGGAAGCAAGATTTAACCTATTCAGGTGACTCTTGGATGCCAGCAGATGGGGATCAGCTCCCCAGTACATCCCTGTCCTGTTGCAGCACTTAGGTGGAGATGTGCTACACTCCCTTCTCAGTTTGCTGGGCAGTATTTGACGAGCCAAAGCTCTTCCTTCTACACCAGAATAGCACTGAACAGGAAGATCTGAAGCTCATTTACTAAATACAATCCTAAAGAGGACTCTGGAGGAAAATATTGTGCTCTAGAGCTTCCTCAGATGTCTGGCAAATAATCAGTCTTTATGTTTGTCCAGTTTTCACACATAAAATTCAGCCTGCCAGAGCCAAATGTGGGAACCACTTTGTCCTTCATTTGAACACACACAAATTATTCATGCACAAATCTATACAGGAATATACACATGTACAAGAAACATACTTGTAATGATAGATGGATATTGTTCTTTCAAATCTTATCTTTTCAGCTGAGTATTTGTTTCTGGTCTCAGCATGTATAAGTGAAATTATATTTATACGGAAACATCAAAATGAGTAATGTCCTTCAATTCAGGGAATACAGAATATAATATTTCTTGTATATATAGAGACAAAATAATACATATCTTGTTGAATGCTATTTCTAACACAAATGACATGTCAACTGTCTGCCTCCAAACTGTGATAAGACATCTAAGAAGAGCTATGTAATACCCCACACAAAAATTATGAAAAGTATTTTGTCACAAATACTATCTCATAAATTAATTAATGTGTTAATTGACCAGTTGCAAACAGCACAACAGGAAACTGAATAATCATACATTGGAGCAAGTCATAGGAGCAACACACTTTCTAGATGAATGCTGCTTACTCCTCTTGCAATATCAAAGAGTGTCACTATGAAGATTGCCTAAACCATGAAGTACTGTCTTATCCACAGAAAAAAGAACAGTGAAGTGAAAGGAGTCTCAAAATTAAATGAGCCTGTGGATGTATGAAGTGCGGAAGGAGACAGATTGCATCTCATATAAAAGATTATCAAGACACTCATGCAGGGACATACTGGAGTCAGCCACAGCATTGCTTATGGACATAAAACACAGCAGTGATTGATGGGATAACCTAAACAAATATGCACACAAACCAAAATTTTCAAAATGTTCTTTAAAGAAATATGGTAAATATGAAACAGTGTCAAGTAAAAGCAAATCAGGTCCTTATCTCACCACTGCAGTTGATGTTGTAATACAGTTCCCTGCAGGTGTTCGGGTTAGATTAGGCAGGGTAAGATCTAATAAATACATTCCTCCCTTCTATGGGAAGGCAAATTAAGTGTAAAAACAAACTCCCACCACAGATAGAAAGAAATATTGTCAAGTGAAGACTGCAACAGAGTCCTCACTGACAATATCACATCACAGATTTTTTTATTGAATAATACTTTTAATTTTATTAAAATAAACACGTGTTAAAAATGGACCATGTGTTGTGATTCCCTGACAAAAAATTATATTGCTTCAGTCCCAAAATAGGAACCAGGATACCCTCTATTTTTCCAGTATAAAAGAACACATTTCCTTCATGACCATTACACGGTCAACCCTAACTTTAAAGCTGAGTTATTTGTAACCTTTTCCTGTTAGGAAGGGCAGGGTGTTTACACATCTGTTGAAACACCGTATCATTTGCAAACTAATAGTTAACTGATTCCACAAGGTGTTAAGACATGCCTTAAATAAGACCACCACTAAAAAAGAAACCTTGGCAATTAATATCAGCATGCTGCTTGATAAACCTTCGTGTTTCTTTGCCATAGCAATCTTCCTTTAAAAAAAAAATTAAAAAGCAGAATTTGCTACAAAAATCTCTGATTTTCTGTCTAGACTTTTTTTCCTACATACTAATGCCTTTTTTGCAAAACAACCATGCATGGCTATTTGAAGTTGGACACATGGATAAATGTACCATAAATACTAATTAATTCTTCATGTGAGCAACTCTCTCCTACTATGTCTAGGAGCAGAAATGGAGCCCAAGATCAGAAATCAAACAAAATCTGATACTTTAGGGAGATCCAATTGTATTCCTTCAAAATTGAAGATTTTATTTTTTCAAATAGTATAAAGAGATTCATCAATTAAGATGAAACACATACTTCAGCTAATTCTAAGATTCAACTAGGTTACTGCCAATTAAGATGAAAAGATTGAAAATGAAAAGTATGCAAAATCTTACATGTTAAATATTCACTCAAGATTGTAATTTTTCTTGTCCTGTTAATGGGATTCCATGTTCTTAGGAGAAAGGTATCCCGCAGGGCACGGGGACATACACCCAAGGACAGCCAGGACTGTTAAGCTGTGTCACCAGTGCCACCACTGCTGCAGAGCAACCCTGCTATGGCTGAGCCTGGGCACGCAGAGCTGTCCCACGAGTCACAACTGCTGCACAGAGAAGGCTTCTGCGTATCTGCCTCCAAAATAACAGATTTGGAGCTGGCAGAACAGGCTTCACTGCATCTGCCACTGGATCCCTTCTGCTATCCATTCAGGAGATGTTTGTCCAGAAGAAGGTAAATCATTAGATTGATTCCTCTTGGTAATGGCTAACTACCAGGGCAAGGACTTCTGTGAAAGCCATCAGTGCTCTAGCAAGGCTGAAATATTGGAAAAATGAGCTGCCTGTTCCACTCGAACTTCTCACACAAAGATCTAATCAAGGAATTGAAATTCCCATCTTCAACGACAAAAGATAACAATTAATTCTTCTTCTCAAGTGCCAAGGTCACCAATAATTCAAGTCACATTCCTGAATTTGCATTTCCAAGTAAGATATTTGGCCTCCTAAATGTAGAAAGGTCTTCAGGTTGTGGTGGTTTTGTTGCATCTTTTTCTCCCTTTTTTTCCCCAGTACTACAAAGTGGTCACTGCAAAACCAATTTTTACTGAATTCAGTTTCCATCTTATCAAAGCAAGTTCTCACAGAAGTAGTCCCTGATTGGGGGAGGATGACAGATCTGAAGGGCAGCAGGATTGGGATCAGGAACTGTAGCATGCAACCTTGTCTATAATACCCTCCAAGTTCCTTCAGACATGTAATTACAAGGTGGAAGCTTGACAGTCTGTCCCCAAAAAGGTACTGAATGGAGAACACAGATACCCATCCAAATGAAGACAGCAAAGGGTGTGCACCTCACCTTGTCAGACAGCTGAGGTGCTGACAAGGTAAATGCTGTGCTTGGCTCTGTGCCCCACAGGCTGCCATGGTCCAGCACGGAGTATGGGCAGGAATGGGGCTCCAGGAAATGCAGCACTCCAGACTACTGTGTAGGCTGGTTTACCCTCTCATAGAGAAATAATGAAGAACGTATTTAGAGAAGAGGTTTACTATTACTGCTGCTGACAGAGTAGCAGTTCAGAAATAGTTAAGTGGTCATAACAAACAGGTAAGAAACCCTAAAGTTCATGAATAGCCACACTGTAGGAGGCTCAGCACAACTGTTACACATAAAAAAACAACAGCCACTTTATTCTACATCCTCTGCACCTTCATTAAAGCACAGGCTTGCAAACTCAATGTTTTCATACCAAATTACAGAGCTAAGTTTCAAGGCAAACATATGTAAACACCCATTAGGTAAGTGTTAATAATTCACAGCAAGATGCCAGCTGTCCAGTAAGACATTTAATGTGCAAAGAAATAATTGCAAAAGGCCTTTGGAATAAAAGGCCCTTGGATAACTTTCAAACAAAAGGAATTGCTTTGTGTATTAGTATTGTTCATCCAGACTTTCTTTTGCTGCTCTTGATTTTTTTTAAATAAAAGTGTTTCTGCCTAAGGTTTAAATTTGTGTACTTAAAATCATACATATAACCTCTTCCTTTTCTGATGATGATTCCTCGACCTTTGCCAGCCAAAAGGGCAGAATGGGGCTGTGTCAGGTGTCAACCAGACACCAGGATTCAGTTGCCTACTGCAGGGGGTGCTAGCCTGTGGTGGTAGCCAACAGCTACCACAGCACCTGGGTAACTGGTTCGTAAGTAGTACCATCCCACACACTCAGCAGATTGATGGGGTACCAAGAACACTATGCAGGGGGATCAAAAAAGGTTGTAAGACACCTCTTGGGAAGAGGAGTAAAACTGCCCCAGGCGAGGAGCTGTCAGAAAGTCAGCCAGACAGGGACAGGAGACAAGTGGGGTGGAGAGCTATCCCTACATGAGCAGAAGCTGAACTTGGTTTTATGCTTCATCTCTGGGTAATCTCACACATAAAGGTGTCACACTCCTTTCATAGTATGATCCAACACCACCCAAGTAAGATATAACATGTGCTAATCAAAACAGACTTAGTTCTGTAGAAATAAAAGTAGATTGATCCTTAAATACATTTACTTTTAATTTATTATTATTGTCATTTACCAGATTAGTAGGTTTTATTATATTTCTTAGCCTAGTCACTGTGGGACTGTGGCTGCACTACTTTGGGACCTCAACACACCTTGTGGCACACACATACACTGCATCAGCTTCTCAGATTAGAGACCTTTACACCATGCCACAATGTGCATCTACACAGTCTCCAGGACACAGGGAAAATCTGATGCCTGTAGAAAGGGAGGCAGGAAGGTAACAAAGATGCAGTATTCCTCCTATCACTGACCCTTGTCTAGGAGCTAAATGAAGCTATATTTATATAAAAATTATTAATACACAGCCTTTTCAATACAAAACCCAGGTAGAAATCCTCTGCAGACTGCTTTCTTCTCAGTGGCTCTCGTATTGTGTTTCCTCACCTTTCCAATACAATGCTGCTCTGCTTACATTCATCCACAATGTTCCACGAAGGCATCTTGGCTTTGATGATGCCACCTTTTTCTTTCTAGGATTCCATTGTATCTCGGCCTGTTATCACACCAAGTGTTAAACATTTTCCTTCCTAACTAGTCCCATCCTCTCCATCATCCTCATCTACTGCCTGTGTTCATTCCACTATATCAGGTCTCTGTCATCCAGTTTTGTGCACTAGGAACTTATCTCCTTCTCCCCTCATTTCTGAAGAAATTGCCACTAAATATTATTATATTTATTAATATATTTATTATTATGCTTATTACGATAAAACTGTCCCCATGGTTTAAGAATCTCTAAAATTTAGCAAGGTCAAACATTTGCTTGCTGAGTCCACTAAATATCACAAAACAGTCTCTGTACAAATTACAGTGCAACTGTATCTATCTATTGTCTTTAAAATTTCTGGAAATAAAAGCCTCTTGTGTTTATTATATACCCTGTACAGTGATGTCCTAACCCACAAATAGGGTGTCAAGATCCTATGGTAATTAAAAATCACCTCTGCAATGCAAGGTGATCTGTGGTGCAGGGATGCCCACACAAATTCTCTGGATTCTGTATGGATTTGCACACTGCTGGATGCCCATTTCTGTCCCTCAACCCCCCACAGTCAGGGCAGAAACAACAGATACTCTTATCACTCACTTTTACTGTCTCATGCCTAATTTGGGCATAATCCAAATTTAAACCAGTTATCTAATATCTAAATATCATTTCTATAGGCGTGTGGTTTCCAGAAATAACTAATGCTGCATCCCCTCCCCCCATCAGGGAAACCCACCCAGCAGCAATTGCCAGACCCCACCCAAGCCCCAGTGCCCTACTCTGTAGGGCCCTGTGGCACAGAGACCTAGCCCTCACAGCAGACACTTCCCACAGCCCAGTGTGGATTAGCCACCAAATCCACAGGCCCATCTGCAGCTCTGGTTTTTCAAGCCTTGTCTCTTCCCAGTGCTTCAGTGAGCCACCCCCAGGCAGTTCCTAAGGACCAAGCAATCACCTGCCCACTGCTTCGGTCACACTCTTTGGGAAGAAGTCAAAAGATACTCTAACAAGCATCTGAGATGTGCCTACTGTAAGTAAACTATATATTCTTACAGAGTGGATGTAGCTCTAATCCATAGCACCAGAGGAGGAAGAAGGAAAATGCAAAAACTTTCTTAGTCCCTGCAGCAAAATCTGTAATTGATCCTTTTCCAAGCTGAGCAAATTAATTTTTCCCTCAATGGTCTTGAGCACTGTCTCAACCCTTTTAATTCAAATATTTCCTAAAAAGTTGGGAAGAACAAAAGCAAAATCAGAAACAGAATATTTCCAGAGTTATCCTAATACAAAGCATGGAAAAAATATTTCTTCATTTCTTTCAGCTTCAGTATGTTAGATCCTTTTCTACACATTGATGTTGCGCCAGTTGAGCATAATTCACAAATTCCTCACTCTAAAGTAAAGGCAAAAGCCCTCCAGTTGTCTTTGGGAGCAAGTGACCTCCAGTTACTTGATCTCACAAACACTCCTGTGCCTCATTGCTCTGGAAACTCCTCCATAGGAGGCGTCTGAAGGAGCTGGATAGGGACACCCAATGTCATCTGAAGCAAGCACGGTGGTCCCTGGTGTGGTGGTGCATGGAGCTGTGGAGCTGCTGTACTGGAATACAGAGCAATGTCCCCGACTCACCACAGTGAACTGTCACACACATCTGAGGAACCCTGGCTCTACCCACTGCAACCTTCACCCTCCCAGCTTTGCAGTGTCTCATATCTAGGAAACAGCATCTCAGAGATGGGAGATGTTTCCTGACAAAATGAAAGAGATGGACAATAAAACCTTGACTTACATTATTAAGAAATAGTACATTTTATGTTATTTTTCTTTTCCCTGACATTGTACATTGCAATGTTGTATAAGTAACAGCTTTTTAGTAACCTGGACTCCAGATGTACTTAAATTATTGTGAAATGATTAAATTAACATTTTTCCATATGGTAATCATTCACAGCAGAAAAGGAGCTAGACACAATGAGTATTTCCCATGCAAAAATATAACATAGCAAACATAACTTCCAAGTTTAGAAAGAAAGAAACAATATACATACAAAATACAAATATATTTTACAGTCAAAACATTTTGTCACAAAGGTTACATAATTCCCCTGCAGTTCACAACTTCAGGCACCCCAAAGTACCTCTAGTTTCCTTTACCCTTATTGTGCTCCTAAACTCTTCTCCTTTCTCCCATCAAATATTTGCAGCCTGGCTTTCCTGGGCAATTACACCTCACAGAGGGTGTGATAACGTAGAGATGTAATTCCCAATTTCTCTCCTCTAGGGCTCAATTCCAAGCTTCATTAAGGTTTGACAAATAAATTAGAGTGCTTTGCCACTGCACAAAATAATCTTCACTTCTAAGTGGAAGCCCTAGCAATTCAGTTGCTTATCCCAAAATATATATATGACACTTTGAATGCAACAACACTCAAAGCCTTGGAACAATAACCCAGTTCCATCTCACACCATGCCCACTGATCTAAAGATCTCTGTTCAGTCATCCCAGTCTTTCCAAAATCTTTCATACCTTTTCCCAGTAGGGCTTCTCTGCCAGAAAAGGCTGGGTTATAAAATAACCAAAATAGTTAAAAAAAAAATAATAATAACCTTTGGACCTGATGGGATTATACTTGCCACATGCTGCTTTCTCTGTGTCCTCAACAGTTCAGCAGCTGCTTCTGGTGCACTAGCACCTCCAGCACTCAAACTTGGAAGCAAATACCTTCCCTTGCTCTTCTGGCCCTTTATCACTGGCTCCAAGGAACATGCCATGCAAACTCCCCTTTGCTTTTCTGTTTTCAGCCTCCTCTAGCCTCGAATTTTCTTTCACAAGGGGTCAGCAAGCAAGCCCCTCTGTAGCTCCCCCTGCTATGTACCTTCTACAGAAATCCTCACATTCTCCTTGGGAATATCCTAACAAATTGCTCCCTTCCAGCTTTGCTTTTATTTGGCCCAGATGTTGACAACCATATTTTTCCTTTCCCATTGGCTTCCACTCCACCTCCATCTGTCTGAGTCAGATCCAGCACAAGAGGCCAGTCACCCTCTTGCAGAGCAATATGGTTATTAAATACCTTCATCTCAACTAAGAGAGTGTATTTCAAAAAACTGAAAGGAAACCAGAAATAAATAATTCACTGCAGTAATCTCATTCTTTTCAGCCATAATTCAAGTTAATTCATCTTAAGCCTGCTATCTTCAGCTCAAAAGAGTTCTATAGTTAAATCTCATGCTGAATTCTAAGTCCAAGTAGCTGGACTTGGGCCAAAAGAAGGGTCTCCAAGAGCTCAAACCACTTAGGAAAGGTGTCCTGCCACCTGAGACCACAGCCACCCCAACTGCAGTACAGCCATGGAGATAGGCTCATTGCTGCTCCCAGGGTTTCTATTCCCAGGGCTCAACAGCTCTTCAGCCTGCCAGGTGATGAGGGTTCTCTCTGTTCCCATCACCAGGATTCAGCAGCTTTGGCAGAAAAGTTTATGTTTGTGGAACACAGGCAGTAAGGACCATGCCCTGTTATCTCCACCCACTCGTCCTGCAGTGGCACCTCACTGTCTCTGCAGGGCTGCAGCCTTCGGCAGCCTGTCAGGATAACGCAAGGATTTCCCTGGTAGAAAGCAAAATGCTATCTAGTTTCCAGCCAGTTTGTCAGACAGATTCCCTAACAACCAGGCCTTCAAACACCTGAGAGCTTTGCTTAAAAAGGACTCCCAGAGAGGAAGCTCTGACAAATATAGCAGTGCAGCCTAGCTCTTTCCCTGAGAGTCCCCTCCAGGCCAGCTATCACAGAACATAAGTTACCGAAGAACAGCAGATATTCTCTTTTTAATTTTGGCACTTATGCCAGACCCCACATTCTACAGCAATCAGAATTTCCATTTACCATCTAATCTACCAGTTGCTACCAGTTGGATGCTGTTGGATGCTACCAGTTTAAAGAGCTAAAGTGCACGCATTTGACCTCAGCGATGACTACAGCCTCCAGATGTGTTTCTAAAAAAACATGCAGGTAAGCTGTCACAAGCAGAAGACTACCAACAATAGCAGAGGCAAATATAATTTTGCCAGTTGTGCTAAAGCACATATCTGTCATCACAAAAAAAGCACAAACAAAGCATGAACATTTGAAAGAGCAACAGCTGAAAGTGCTACTAAAATGAAAAATTGCACAAGGAAACATATGAACAAGGCTTAAGACCCCTTTACTGCTAAAAAACAGTATTCAGTTGTGTGGAAGACCTCAGCAATACAGTCCTTCTCTGGGAAGGAAGAAGAAATAAAGACGGCTCTAGTTACAATAACAGAAAGTAACGATACAGAAGATCTAGAAAAAGATTTAAAAAACTATCCAAATCACCTAGGAACTCAAGGTTTATCTTCAAAAGTGAGTCAAAAGCTTCAGAAAATCTCATTGCAAAGATGATGCTGAGAACTATTCAGGGAGCACCAAGCACTGTGGCAGCCAGGACAGACCATGCACCGCTGAGTCCAACACCAGCCTTTCATCTGACTGAACCACACTGTGGGCCAAGTGGTGTGGCAAGCAGAGCCACACTGAGCTGAGCCACACCATTACCTAAGCACCTTGGGCTCATCACTCCCAGCAGTAAACCAGGACATCACACCCTGAGCAAGACAGGGCAGGGACACCCAAGCAGAAGTCAAAGCTCTCCTTTGCTGGGCAGTGGTGGCATTTCAGTGGCAATCCTGCTTTCCAGCCTTGCTGATGTTCACTTAGCTACTCATTCACCCCAGTGTGTTGTCTTCTGCCCTTCCTTATCTTCTTCTATTTGAACCACACAGCTGGAATCACCTTTTCCTCCTCTTATGTTCTGGTCCATGAAGGAAAAAAGTACTTACCGAGACTGCAAACACTTATGAGTCCAAGCTATCAAAGCTTTGTTTTACTGTGGGCAAGATCCTTTTGTCAGCCCATTTTCATACTCGATGCTGGAGGCTGCACCCGCTTGACAAAACCCCTGCCAGCTAAACAAAGACTTGCCAAAATAATTTCTCAAGAGCAAGGAAAAGACACACAGGTCTGATATTGATCAACAGGCTTCAGAAGCTCAAAAAAGCCCACTGCTGCATTGTAAACAGCAGCAAATTATGACCTGTGCTCCTTTTAAATAGCAGAATGGAAGCATTTATTTCAGCAAGCCAATTTGGTACCAGCTTTTTCCAGGTTGTGTGGCCCCATCTGCCTATTCCAGTTCAGTTTAGCTTTGACTGATCCCAGTTACATAACTGTACCCTTAAGCTCATAAATCGCAAGGTCAGTATCAGGTTAAACTCTTGCTGTGTAAGACAATATAGGCAAATCCTGAACAGTCCCATTGCCACACCTATTTTTCTGTGTATCTGATGGAATTCCCAGCTCAAAGCTCGGCAGAAGATTTCCTTTCCTTCTCACATACCTCTTCAATTTTTTTCCTTCTTCCATTGCTCTCACAGATTATTTTTTATTTTATAATGCAAGATTACAAAAATGGAAGTAAGAAAAGCTAAATTGACAGCAATGCTTCTGTACCATCATTTTATGACAGGCGTTGAATTGAAGTGTTTTAGGCAGCACATCATATGGCCTGTCATGAGCACACTGAACTACCATGAAATGGTAGGAAAAGTTAATGGTGTTCTGTCAAATGTTCAATATTTTTAAATGTAAACAACCCACAAAAACAGACAAAGCTCAATGTCAGAACAAGTCTGTCCTATCAACACGCTGTGTAAAGGTTTAAGCCCTCCTTAGCCCTGGGCTCCCTAGTGCTGGAAGAAGTAGGCTGGCTTGGTTAAATGAGGTGACAGGAAACCAACCTGGCAAAGTTACTGAAAAGTTCCCTGCCAAATCCCTGCTCAAGTTCTCCTAGGGCACTGTCTAGCTGCCTCTGCAAAACACCTGAATTTCAGAAGGGTTTGGTTGGGGTTTGTTTTGAATTTTACTGACACCTTTAAAGAGCTACCCTGTTTTTCTCTGCATTTATAGGAGTAGAGTAAGAGTAGGATATGCCTCACAGAGTAGAAACACACCAACAGCTTTGGAGAATGATTGAACGAAAGAAATTACTCTTCCTACAAGCCTGCTTCAAATGTTGGTGCTGGAGAGCATCATAATTTCTGCAACTCAGCAACTTTTGTCCCATCAAAGGTATGTTTTAGCACAAGGGAGAACAGCAGTTTTCATTCTACTGTGGAAAGAAATTATACTTGGAGTCATAGAATCACAGAAAATATTAGGTCAGAAGGGACCACTGCAGGTCATCTGGCCCAATCTTCTACTCAAAGCTGGGTCTCATCTTCAAAATTTGATTGAATCCTTTGGGCCTTGACCTTTCAAGGGCTGAAAATTTCCAAGAACAGAGATTCCACAGCCTCTCTGGGGAACCCATTTCAATAGTTAACCACTCCTGCTGTGAATGCTTTTTTACTTGGATCTACTCAAAATTCCTCTTGCTGCAACTTGTGACCGTCATTGAGCAACTCTGACAATATCCAGCTGCACCTTCTCCTTAGTCCCCATGTAGGTAGTAAAAGTGGATTTTCATTCCCCCTTGATTCTTCTCCAGGCTGAAACAAATCTCATCCTTTTCTTGCGCATTAAGCACTCTCATCCCTTAACCATCCTGACAGCCCTCCACTTCATTTGCTCCAGTTTGTCACCATCTCCCTTATACAAAGGAGTTCAGATGGGGCCTCACAAGGCTGAAATCACTTCCCCTGACCTGCCTGTTACCTTTCTGCTCATGCATCCCAGTATGCAGGTATCCTGCTCTCCACATACACACCTTCCACAGCTCACTAAATGAGTTAGCTTAACTTGTTTCCTCTGGTCCACATGAAATGGTGTAATTTATCTGCATTTGGGCTAAAAACAGGCAGGAGGCTCTGTTACACAATTTACTTCAAGAAAGAAAAGTATGTTTATCTGTTACATTCACTCTGCCTCTGTTCAGGAGAGGTTTATGAAACAGAAAGATTCTATCTGAGCCTTGGCAGGGCAAGGAAATCATATGTGCTCATACCTTAAGCAGAGAAAAGCACTGAGAAGCATTTTGGACAGCGTGCCAGAGACTTAAAATAGGCAAATTTGCTAATGTAAAGCTTACTATTATGATAAAAATTTGCTTTAAAACCCTCCATATATGTTGGCTGCCAATTACATTGCATTCCTTTAGTGAATACAGAATTAAGGTCCTTTATCTCTGAAATAAGTAAAACCTCTAATTGTGTCTATTTAAGTAACTTGGCTGCCTCATTCTCCTGACTGCTATAGTTTGGGACCTACTCCCTGGCAGAGCCCACTCTGTGTAGCATTTCTGAATCTGCTGCCCCCTTCTAAAGACCTACAAGACATGTCCCTGTGGTGTGCTGGAACAAAAGCTGTCATTGGATGCAGACACAAACACATGCTTGAGAAACAGTAGTGAAGCAATGAGCAACAGGCACACCATATTTTGTCAGTAGGAATGTTATGAAACAGCCACAAGAAAACTCAGCCATATTTTTCTAATTTATGATAGATAGGGTCTTATTTTGGAGCATGAAAATGTAATCTATCTCAATCTCTCTTTCCCCACCACCCCTTTCAAACAGTAGTCTGCACTGTCATTAAATTAACAGTTAAATAGAGCTGATTTCCAACCAGGACGTTACGAGGTTTTAACCTTCCTATATACACATCCACTTACAAAAGGAACTGTGGTGATGAGATTGAGAGCAAAAAATTGGTGATGAGATTGAGAGCAAAAAAATTACCCAGAATCCTTTTAAGATTGAAGACAGGGGAAAGAGAAAAGGGACTGATTATCATTTAAGAAGGATAAATATGAAATACAAACAATCAAATAACAATATTTGAGAAGTGATAGCAGATGTGTCAAATCACATTTTTTAGCTTCAAATGCTCACATTTCACATAATTGTTAGCTGGCCCCAGAGCCTCATAGCACTGTATAAAGAAACAATTGCACATCTTCTAAAAACAGAAGATGGTGAGATCTCTTAAACAGCTTGCCCAAAGACCCTATTGTGCCAAAATTTTTATGGGTTTATTCAATAAATTAAAAGGAATACCTCCTATGGGAAGCAAAAGACATAACAGAACTGAAAACATTTCCTGTAGGAGGAGTATTTTTAAATTTTTCCAGAGAAAGGCAAATGAAAACTGAACACAGCACAGCCAACTGGTTTCTCACCACATTAGCCTCAGTAGGGTGCTACTCAACTGAAATTACTCTTCAGAGAAAAAATGATAAAATGAAAAAATATCTTGCCATATTACAACAGTGGTAGAAAACAAAGGGATAAAGTAAATAAAACCTGAAAGTAGAAATGGAAATTTTGTATTATTCTTCCTCTTGCAAAATCAGTTATAGATGCTCGGTGGAGGTATGGTTCCATCACTGAAAATCAAGTCCAGGCTAATTCCAAGACACCGTAAAAGAAATCTTAATTGCACTAAAAAACTGAAATTATATCTTTCCTTTGTTAGCAAGGTCTAAAAACATCCTTTGTACTTTGCTGAAAACCAGTTTGTCCAATTATGAGAAAAGTACTTATTAACATTTGACTTGGCCAATCCAAATAGTAAGCAACAGCTACAGCAAAACAGCTTTTTTTTTTTCCAGTATGAATTTCACGTGATGAAAGCAACAAGACACAGTATCTTCCTTTTTAATTTTTGGCAGGGAGGATAAAGGAAGATATGCATAAGAAGGTATATTAGAAATAGATAAAAGACAAGCCCAACTTAAAAAGGTCCAAGTGCGTGGAACAGGAACTCAGAACCTAATAGGAGAGAAAGAGAAAAGCAAATTCCTGGCAGCCATGAGGAAGTTCCTGCATTGGACTGACTGCTCATGAGCATCCTCACTAAGTGCAGTGCTCAAAAATCTCTTTCTGACCTTACACACTCAGAGTCCTCACAGGTAAATAGTGTAAGTAAGAAGGTCTTTTCTTTGAGAGGATACAGAAGAGATGAAGTTGGAAGATCCCGAAAAGACAGTTCTGGTTTCATAACTGGAGTTGCTGATGCAAGCTGTTCCCATAGCCAGGACAGTGAGGATGATGACCCAGGCATGACAGCTTTAGGGTGTGAAACTGATGCTTGGTTTTATGAGGCAGAGACACAGTACCTAACCTATTTAGGTCCAAAAACACAAACGTGGTACCCAACATCTGGTTCCAGTACAACAATGTGGTGAGCATCAGGCACTGAAAGCTCATCAAATCCTTCAAAAACACTCTCAACTCTCCCAGGGATTTAATAATTCTTAGCTGACAACCAGAGTGGAAAAAGCATGTCACTTGAAATAGCCAGTCTGTACACATCTAGGAAAAACTAAAACTCAACCAGAAACCCTCCACATACATTTCCATTGACATGTATTATTGTTACAGGATACAAAAAGATAAAAAAATAGTAGAAATTATTTTGAACAAGCACAGCTTAAAATTTTGTATACAATAATTGATACAAAAGTTTTAAAGTGAGGTGAAGAAAGTAAATTCCTAGGACTGAATAGTAACTAAAGGCTTTGCCTCCTTCCAGATACTCTGGTTTCATTAGTTAAGAGCCAAAAGGAAGGCACACATTTGAAGGCACACTCTGTTGAAATCTGAAAGCTCAGTACCTTCCAAAATTGGCCAATGAGTTGCAAAGTCAAATGAAGCCTGAAACTTGCTCTGAACCTCCTTATTACTCTCCTTCCAGTTTCTGCTAGTTGAATGGAATATTTGGCCTCTTTGCCCACAATACAGACACCTGGTTCAATTAGCAACCAGTGGAACCCAGGATGCACAAAAGTTATGTTTTAAAATGTTAGCTTAATTCCAGTGGTGCTTATGCTCTCAAATACTGTGCCACATAGCCAGAGAATCAAATATGAGCAGCATTATATCATGTTTAAGGAGACTAAGACAGGACTGCCATTATAATTTTGATTTTTAGTACCTTTAGTACCTTTTTTACATTTAGATTTCAAATCTACAACTCTGACACTAATACACTGAAGTTACTACTACGCCATCATGACTGTTCAGCCCTACTTGCTCAGAACTCCCTGCTGGTTTCAGTTCTGAAAAACTGATGTAAATTATACATCTGGAAGGAAAAAACAAATCCCATAAACAGGCTTAATACCTGTACAGCCTTAATACTTATACAGCCAGAACACTGCAGAAGAGACTTCTGAAATGTTCTTCACCTGCAAGCTGTCACAGCTGCAGTTTTTTTCATGCAATAGAGTCTGCAAAACTAAATGTGCTTCAACTCCACCATGAAGTCAAGACAACAGTCTGGGTTGTTAATATTTTAGAGGTTACTCAAAATTACTTTTCAGTCTCATTTCTATTATTTTCACAAGTTCCTTTTCCATTACTTAAGCAATGCACACTTAAAAAATTCTGTCTGTGCTAGCCATCAACCCCCATCTTCTCATCCAATGTCTTCAGACGTAATTTAGTTGAGAATGGGAAGAGTCCACTTGCCAAAATTGGAAATACTGAATATATTTAGTTACTTTTAATTGCATTCCTGTCATGAGAGACCCACAACATTCCTGCCCACCAAATTTTGTAATTATAGAACACTTACAGCACTGAATGGAAGGGACTCAGGCTGAGACTAATCTGTATGTCCAGTGGTTTGGAATGTCTTAGGAAAGAAAATAAAGCAGAACAGTACTTTTTTTTAATATATATTCTCTCCAGAGCAGAGCAGTTCACTGATAAATACCAGCACATACAGTTTTTAGTTTAAAAAAAAAAAATCTTCCGAAGTACAGTTCTCACACATCTCATGAAAAAGCCCCCTCAACAGAAAAAATGCAAGTTATAGATTTAAACATGTTAGACCCCCGTTTTGCTTCCAGGACAGTTGATCAGAGCTCCGCAAGGGAATATGTTCCAACATATTGGTCTTCTATCCATACAGCAAAATCTCTGGGTTAGGTATCAAGGTGCTTAACGGTAACAGACAGTGTGCTCACAATTGATGTCCACCTGAACCTCCATTGACAGAGCCTTAGGCTGTTTCCTCTTGCCCTGTCACTGGCTGCCTGACAGAAGAGAGGACCCTCACTTGCTACAAGGAAGGAGAGAATCCACACTGCCTTCCCAATGAACTTAAACTCTTAAAGTATCAATCCAGTGAATTTACCAAAGCTGACCTCCCAAGGCTGAAACCTGTGCTGTGAACATCCACTACTTCTGATGGCCATGCTATAAAATAATTCAGTTAAACCAATGTTTTTCTGATAGTGCAGATTACCTTCTCCAACATCCTTGCAGCTCATCACAGCTTGGCCAGCCAGCAGTGCAGGAGACACCTGGACAACTCCTGGCTTCTCTCCCAAAACCTGGTGAGGAACCAGGGCAACCTCCCCTCCCATGCCATGGAAAACTCCTCCTGTAGTGCTCAACAGAAAGCTGGGCAAGCAAGTGGATCACAGGGTAAGTCAGGAGGAGGAGGTGTGGAAGGGCTGAGCCACCCACCCGCAGCAACCCGATTTCATTGAGAAGCAAATTGCAAACTAAGGATGCTGCCCCTGCCTCCCAGGGGCCAGGCATGCAGGCTGCAGATGTTATGCTACCATTACTTTAAAATCTGCTCTCCCCACAAAAAAGCATATTAGCTGGAAATGGTAATGCTTAACTAGTTCATAACACAGGCATTATCACAGCAAAATAATCAGGCCATATTTGGTTTCTCACAACAAACAGATTACTCGGATACATTCCCATGATTTGCCGTATTTTTTATCCACTTGCTGTGGGTTTCCATTGCCATCTTTAAGACAGAAAAATAAGCAGAAGAATTAACACAACTTGAGACTTCAGACAGATCTATTAATCCTGAGCTATTCTGGTCCCAGCAAATGTATTTCAGTCAGTCAGTCAGTGTAAACACTTGCATCCTTAACTTGTACAGGTCTACTCAGGTATGTTAATATGACAAATTCTGGCAGAATAAAGGCATTAAGGTATTTCTAGATATTTCTACCATCTTGCCCATGATATTTAGCTTACTTAGAGACTCAACTGAGCATATGAAACACTTAATGAAAGCATAATAGACTTAATTTTGCAAGTGTAAGTGAATTTTCTTTAAGAAAAACAGCATGAAAGGACAGCTGAGATCAGATGGGAATTACGGATGAATGCTTTTTTCCCCTTATTAAAAATCCCCCTTGGCTTTGTCCTGCTGAAACCACTGGAAATGTAGTTGCTGATTTCAACAGACCCAGGAACAGGTTTTTTATCTAAGTAGCTTATATACATAAGCAGAAAATAGAAAGGTGAAACAATGCTTGTCAGAGAAGTAAAGCTCTGCCAAAAAATAATCTTTATAGTTGTAAAAATGTTCTTGTGAAGAAAACAATGTGTCAGTAAAAAACTGTCAGGTCACTGGACAGTGAGAGACAAATCTGTCAGATGATGCTTCACATTCAAAAATCTGTGGACCTAAGAATACAGGGCAAACACATTTAGATGTGACCTGCTGCTGAAATTGGAAATCTCCTGTGCATTCAGGCATTCCATTAAAAATTATTTATGAATGGTGGCATGAATTTAGTGGTAACCTTTCTCTCCCTAAGCCAGTAGATAGGCTTGTCATATAAAATGCAAAAGTCAAAGAATTACAATGAAAAAAAGGTAAAATAAGCAATCCATTTTATGCTCCTGGCATCATAAAAAAGCTAATATGGACACTGGCCTCATATAAAGAAATCCCAGATCAGTGGGGCATGCCTGCTTTAAAACCTGACTAGAGCTGGGCCAGGTGCCCCTACCAGAGCAGCCCCAAGGTACCAGCTGTCCCAGGGCAGGACACAGCCAGTGCAGGCTGCAAACCCCACCTTCCACACATCCCTGTGGACGCCACACTGATCCAGCCTGGGACAGGTGCAGGAGGTCCGGCCCAGAAGTTTTAAGTTTGAAGGGGTTCTGAAGAGAACTTCCATGGCATTTTTACTTCTCTTTACTTCTTTAAATATTAAGGTAGTGGGGGAGAAAATAATTTGCACATATATATCCCAAGGTACACAACCCTGTAGCTTCCACAGTGGATCTAGAGCAATATTTCCTAAAAAGGGCAATTATACTGAAGGGGTTGCAATGAAGGTAAAGAAAACTGATCTTGCAATGAACATTTATTTTATTCCCAACTTACAGGATGGGGATTTTTAAGTACTACAACCAAAACTTTTGATGTTCATTTTCATTAGGCAGTCATCTGTTCAGTTGTCTTTTACAGCTGAGTAAAATCATTATTGCGATGTATTTTATTTCCTAAGTTAAACAGAAATGGAACTACAGATTTTCTACTGAGAATACAATCATTTGAATAATGGGACCTTTAAAGTTATAATATTATAAACAGTTACTTCTTTTTCACCCAATAAAATGTGCGTTTTTCCACCTCCTCAAGCACACTTGCTTTGCCACAGCCAGGATGAAGCTGCAGAGACAAAAAAATCCTTCGCTTACGAAAAAATGAACCTTTTCAAATAAACACTAAATAGGAAGCAAACAACTAAATCCTTTATTAATAATGCTATTTTATAATGAAACCAGACTGAATGACCATTACAATGCATCCCTAAAATAATAGGGGGAATAATATAAAAATGATGTATGAACAGTTTCTTCTAAAATAGACTAATATAATTTGTACATGTCTTTGCTGAACAACTAAGTTCATATTTGTATAATGTCTTGAAAATAGCAACTCTGAAACCAGCGAGTATCAAGCTAAATGAGGGCTGACATAAAATGCTACCAATTCACAATGACAACACTGACCGACTGCAGGAGGCTAGCACACCCTGCTCCTGACATCACAGCCTCACCACTGTGACTGCTGGGACAATGACATCCCTCCCAAAAAAAAAAGGGTTGACTATTTAAAAATAGTAGACACACACCAAACTAAGAAAGAACTCAGTACTTTGCAATATGCAGTCTAAAGATGTGCTTTGTGTGTGTTTTGCTGACACAAAGATCTGAAAAAAATGCCCCAAGTGTCCACCACCATAAATTCAGTGAAAAAAGGAAAACCTGATTAGATTTACAGATCAGAAGCCATGCTGTGAGTCTTGGACCCAGCCAGGAAACTCTGCATAGGAAACCTTATGTATGTTATGGTTTTTGATAGACCTTATAAAATCATAAGTGGATAAGCAGCAAACTTATCATTAATTAGTGTGATCACCTATTTTCTCATTGTTCACTAATGCTACAAATCTCACAAAGTTCTTTGACACCATGAAGTTTTTACTGTCTTAAAATTCAAGCATCAAGATGAAATATTGCTTCTGATTACAAGACTTCATAATAATCCATTTTTTAAAACTGCTAAGATTCTTCACCACCTCTTTTAACATTAGCCAGCATCATTCCTGAAGTTGCCACCCACATGTTGGCACTCCATCCCAATTGGCAGACATCAACAACTTCCATACTCCAAGTAAACAGGGAGATATAGGAGCTCAGGGTAAGATGCAGCCTTTGCCCATGAAAACTACATTTTGTAATCTTGTGCTATCATGATGCCTAGTTTTGTCTTTGGATCTGA
The DNA here is from genome assembly GCA_013400575.1 of Peucedramus taeniatus. Taxonomy (NCBI): domain Eukaryota; kingdom Metazoa; phylum Chordata; class Aves; order Passeriformes; family Fringillidae; genus Peucedramus; species Peucedramus taeniatus. The sequence continues at coordinate 485,994 of WBNO01013561.1, forward strand.
TATTGCTGTGTAAGGTAATCATTTTACAAGGACTTCCACATCCCACTGCAACAATGGGGCTGTTTTATTGATGCATCTAATTATTACTAACTATTTATAATAACTTCATCTGAAATGGAAATGCTGTTTTCTGATCTCAGTTCTCCAGAAGGCACTACTAAACAGTTAAGTGGGAAACCTCATCACCATGAACAGGATGGAGAATTTCTCAAAACAAAAAAATTTCTTCTTCTGCTACAAAGGGCTCAGCATAACCAACTCAATGAGCAATTGCTACCAGGAAACAATGCCACATTTTTTGAAAACAGTCATCCACATGGTATTGTATCTGCAGCCCAACATCGATGAAATCCAAGTTAAATGAATAAATATTTGCATTGCAAAGGATCTGTCTTGGAATACAATTGCTCTTCATGTGGTTCTGACACATGTGCGTTGTCAAATAAATCACAGCCCACTGGGTGTGCACATTAAAAATAATTTGTCTATCTCATTAGAAGCCATCACGTACTTCAGTTTAAGAGGTGTGAAATTGGGAGGGGAAGGTTTTATAGGCCTGGGACAACTACGCATGGAACCCGTCGAGGGAACATCAAATATCCGACCCTCCAGCGCCGCAGATGCCAGCTCCGGCACCAACCCCACGGCGGCCTCGACGGCCCCGCCGCACGGGGCGGACACGCGCGGGGTCTCGCCGAGCCGCGCACCCAGCACCGGGTGGGCGCTGCT
>WBNO01013561.1:492487-522678 GCA_013400575.1 Peucedramus taeniatus
CTCCGGCGGCGGGGCAGGGCGAGGCCGAGGCGGCGGCCACCCCCTACGTGGGGCTGCGGCGGCCGCTTGGCTACAAGCTGGCCAAGGCCACGAAGGAGCGGATCTGGCGGGGGGAGTTCATTGACCTCTTTTCCTTGCTCCACACAGAGCTGGCCCCCGAGCACGGCCCGCGCCCGGGGGACACGCTGGACCAGTGGGTCTCGGCCTTCCTGGTGTACGCCAGCGTGCTGTGCGAGAAGCACCCGGCGCGCTGCGGAGCCATGTTCAAGTACCTGGACACCATCCGCAAGCTGCACGCCACCTACGGCGGCACCTCCTGGATGAACTACGATGAGGACTTCCGGCGGAGGGCGGCCAAGAACCCCTCACTGCCCTGGGGCGACGTCGACTTGGACCTGTGGATGAAGTGGATGGCTCCCCTCAAGTCGCTCGTCCCCAGGCGCCCCCGTGCTGAGAGCGAGACACAGCCCTCGCCGGCCCAGCCGCCACCGCCGGGCCAGAGCCCCAAGCAGGAGGAGAAAAGCCAGGTGTGATGGGCTGATGGCCGCGTGTTTCTCTGCTCCGCTGGCTGGGCATGGTGCTCCCTCGGATGGGAAGAGGAGAAAGGGGCAGCTGGGGTGCCCTTGTCTTGGTCGGCAGCTCTCGTCTCATGGCACTGGCCCTTTGCTCGTGTTGACCATAGGGACACGGTATCATGGGTGCCCAGCTGGCCACCGTGAGAGGTGTGCACGTGGACGGATGCTCCGAGCAAATGTTTGAGCGTTTATTGCTCCAGCCACCAGAAAATTGCAACCCCAATAATTCCTTCTTCTGGTATATTTTTGCATTTTCCTGAAGACATTAGAAGAAAGATGTTCTGTGGTTTTGTTCTTTTCCTCTGAGTTGTCTTTAAGAAAATCAACTTTCTCAGCAGTACGGTTATCTGTATGTAAGGCAAGGAGTGCAGACTCTCCTGTTACTATGGGAGCATGTGGGCAGTTGCAGGCGGCATGGGGTGGCAAAAAATAGATATGAATAAAGATAAACTTCAATAAGAATGGCCACAGTGTGCAAATCCACCGTGAGTTGAAGATTAAACCTGTTTTGGGGCTCACTAGATTTAATCCACAGGTTAGAGCCTGTTTTGTGGGAAAAGATGATGAGTGTGATTAGGAGAAGTAGGGAGGATTTTGGGTACTTGGTTTGCTTTCAGTACAGGCATCGCTATATGATATATGGTATATGGCATCACTATATGGTATAACCTGTGGTGGATGCAGGCAGGTCTGCCCTTTCTCCTGCCTGAGGCATGATGCTGAGCTCCACAGCTGCAACGGGCTGCCTGTCTTTATTAGGGGTTGTGCTGCTTCTCTTACACTGGTGACTGCAGTCTGCCAAATCCCCAGCACAGAAAATGCTGAATGTTGAGTTTCATGCCAGCTGAGTGGTGACAGAGAGATTCTGTTATATTGGCTATGTTTATTTGTAACCAGTTTTTTGTTTTTTTTTTTTTTTTTCAACTGTAGAAAGAACCTTTGCTTTCCAGAAGAATTTTTGTTTCTTTATCAGATGCTGTGCTTGCCTGGGATTGCCAGCACAGAGGGACTAAGTTCTTTGACTCATGTTAGCCTGGTCCCTTTTCAAGGCATCTGAAAGTGCTTGGTGTATCACACCAAGTCTTGCCTTTGGTACCTATCAAAAGTAACTTCTCTAGGCCAACCTGTGACAAAGAAAGGGAGCAATCACCATGCAGTAAGATAGATAAACCCAGGCTTTGCTGTTGTTGGCCTTGCTCCTTCTGTGGTTGATGCTCTGTGTTCTGCAGCTTTTTCTGATATGTCTGTTTACATTTCTCCATTCTCAAGGTGAACAGCTCAGTTCTTGTTTTCCTACAGATCTTATGTGAGCACCCGATGAGCAATGGCTTATAGCTTTCTTCTCATCTGAGACTGGACCTTCAGCTTGTCATGTTAACCACTCTTGTAACTTCTTCCACAGCAGCTGGTCTGTCAGTGCTGAGCTTTGCTCGGTTGTCTGCTGAGGCACCAGGGGTCTTGATCCCCTTTGATTTCATGAAAATTTCCTAGTTGATTTTTATCAGTAGAATTGATGTATTTTTCCCCCAGAAAGTGTATAAAGAAAAAAATAAACATGCTTGTTTTAACTCTTAGGAAATATCAAAAGTTTAATGTTTGTAAAATTATTAGTACTTTAACAGCACAATGAAAAAGTAAAATTTATGCAATTAATTGTTGTGGTTTCAGACACCTTTCTGTTATTAGAGCAGTTTTTATTTGGTAGCATATAGTCTCATAACTGTTTAAAAATGTCCTTAAATGAAATGATGGTTTGAGCAGCTGTCAGATGTAGATGAGGCCTAAATCAGCTGTCAGATGTAGATGAGGATAAAGCATGAGTTTATCATTGGCAAGGTCACAGCAAGGAAATACTTTCTTGGAGGTGACCTGTGCATTTCCCCATATCTCCCCAGCTCCTTGCAACCTCTCTTTATGTTGAGTAAAACTACTTCAGCAAAATAAGATGTGACATCACACTTGGGCAGAAGAACTGTAGAATTAAAATGGGAGAGAATAGCCTTTTATGGGCTTAAGACTTTAGACAAAACCTAAGCTTTTCCACATTCACGCTGTCAAGAAGAAGAGGAGGTGTTTTACAACACTCTTTTTTACCAGGCTGTTGGTTTGAACCGATTTTGCTTTTGTAGTTTCAAGGAATAGCGTTAGGCAGCCTGACTGGATTTCATTCCCCCTTTTAGTCCTTGACTTCTTGAATTTCAGCATCATTTAGTTTAGTACCTGTACCTCTAATTTTGCATTTTCACAGAGGGTTAAATAGTAAAAAATTAAGTCAAAGTATACAAAGTGTTGTGTCTGAAGACAGCTGTCCTTTCTAAGGCACTGGTGAAGAGCTGTAACTTTGCATTACATGGAAAGAACCAAGTGAGAAATCTTAGTTTTAGTTTCAGTGTGATAATTGGCGTGTGTGTAGGATAGCTGAGGTTCATTCCTGCAAATTTATGTCTGTGTGTATAACTTTAGACAACTCTCTTTTTTTTCCCCCAGACTCCATGAAAACAGAAGACCAGTTGGGATGGGAGTCAGACTAAGTGGGTGAGTTTATTTATAAAACTGAATAACTTTGGATCTTAAATATTTGCAGATTTGTTAAATACAGAATTTCTTATTGGTGCCAACAGCCTGACTCCGTTGGTGTTTAAGTGGAGCTCTGGTATTCTAGTGCATTCTTTTACCTCTGCTTCTGTTGCGTTGCAAGCTGTGCTAGAGAAGACGTAGGAAATTCATTTTACCCAATCAGCAATTGTAACAATGGACTACAAACCTGCAGAGCAAGCCAGTTTGCTGGAAAACAGGAATTCCTGCAGCGCAGCACTTGTCACAGACTATCCAAAGAGGGCAAAGATTCAGGAAGGTGAACAAATTGAACACTGGTTGAATGAGGTCAGGAACACTCTCCTGGAGGAGAATCCTGCCCTAAAATACTTCTTTGAAAGTAAAAGTCAATTTAATGCGCAGATTAAACCTTCTCATTTGACCAAACTTGTGTGCAATCCTGGATCTTTGCAGATCACAACCGGACACTTCAAAACTCTATGTATTATATTTGTTTAAAAAAGAATAAATCCTAACTTGTCTTGTTACAGCTGTTACTTTTGCCATTTCATTGAGAGTATCTGCAACATAAATGTGTATTTGACTCAGAAAGTATCATACACTCGGGATAATAACTCAGGTTGTCAACAGAATTATTCTGTGAGGCTCAGTATCCTCTTTCCATTGTTCTGCATTAACCATTGCTGTCATTGCCAGATAGCCCAATTGTGCATTACAAAATTCTTCATCAATTATAATTATTGACCTAAGTTATAATTTTGTTTTTGTCCTAGTAGAATACTTAAAATCCTGACCATCAGACTAGACCTTTGTAGTCTGGTGTTCATGAAAATATTTTTCACTGATTCACAGTTTTCATTCTGCATCTCAGTATTTTGTTCTCCTTTTTCCTTGCGTACTAAGGGATATAGTCAAGGTAATACTATGATCCAGTAATGCACATGATGGTTAGGGTTTGCCTTTAGTTGTTTCAGGAAAAAGCTGCCATTTTCTCCTCTCCCTCTCTCAATATTTCCAATAATATGCATAACATAAAGTGTTTGTAAATTGATATCAAACTGTTTGTGACTTCACCTAAATAAATTTTTATATTTAAATGCTATTCTTAATCTTACCGGGTTTTTTCCTCCCTTGTTCTTGTATTGCCATTTTGCTTTTGTATTCACTTTTTTTCATCATCTCACTTTTTACACAATTTCTGTTTTTCAGTTATTAAAGCACAACCGAATTTTAACTTAACAAGTGAAAATAAAACATCCTTTGGAATTTTATTCCATTTGCATAAAGATTTCATAATGTAGCTGTAGTTGTCATAGCTTATTCGTCTGTCAGTTTTTGGGACAGTTATAGTATGTATCAGGCCTTGAAAATGAAATAGCTTCTGTACTAAAATACCAGTATCTTAATGCTCTCCAAACTGAAACTGATCTAGTGAATGCTGAGATTCTTGCATTTGATACAGTTACACGTTACAAAAGTACTTTTTGTTTTCAAGAAGGGGCTTAAGATCAATCATCTGATCACTCATGCTATTTTTCCCTAACCCTCCTGTTTTAAGAAACCAGAACTTGGTTACTCGCTGGTCTGTGCTGTGTTTGTTACCATCATTGCTACATGAACCACATGGCTGCTGCATCACTGCAGGCATCTCTGTCTGGGCAAGTGCTGTAGTGACAGGATTTGGGGAGAGGTCTGGGGAGAGGTGGATGTGGAGTGAGGAAGGGTGAGCAAAAACTGTTCTTGTCTGTCTCCCTGACGGATTGCACGTGTGTGTGTCTTAACCTACAGACTCAGAGCAGCAAAGCAGCAAGTTTTGGTTTTTGTGTCTGCTTTGGGAGCAGCATAGCCAGCTGGAGTCTAAAACACTTCCTAATGTTCTTTGCTGAGTCCTTCTGCCAAGAGTGTTTTGGGTTTGTTTGTGACTCTCTCCAGCTTTCATACAGTCTGGTGCCCTTCCTGGCACTCTGTCACCACCCAGTCTCCTGGTTGCTACTGGCTCTGGGTTGGACCACCCTGTCTTCCATGTCTGCTGTAGTGAATTGCCAGAGCTCTACCTTGCTCTTCAGTGTCAGTGGCTGCTTTAAAGTTGCTGCCTGCTTTCATAATGAAAGTTGTGTTTCATGTTATTGGCAGTGATGTTTTTGCAACATATCAGACCTCCTCCCCTTTCTGCTGTTTTTCTTCCCCACTCTGAGCCACCCTGTAATTTCACTGTGGTACTAAACCCTTGCTTTAGGGTTTATTGTTGCATGTGTGCTTTGCCTCTCATTGCTGTGCTGTAAGATTCTGGAGGAAATTTCCTTCTACACTAGCTTCTCATTAAAATATTGGACTTCAAGGGGTTTCTTCAAGTTTCAGCAATAAAGTTACTGCATGGGTTTGCCTCTATCCTTGACACTGGGGATAACCCTTTAAGTGCTGAGTGAGGACAGAGCACACTCTTGGAGAGAGGCTTGGGATTGAACCATGATTCTGTTATTGTAGTAACTGTGATCTGCAGTGGAAGCCAGTGATACACAGGAGTTATTTTTCTATAAATATTATTTCTCAAAGTGCTGTTTCATGGCGAGGGGGGGATGTCTTTGGTATAGTTGCAATTTCTTATGCTTTGCTCAAAAGATGTAGAGCATTTGTACAAAGGTGCTGCAGAGCTTTTCACTAAGACTGATGGAATTTCCAGTTGGGAATATTTGTGAGGTGTGTGGAAATTGATTTGTTTGGGAGGACCAGCAGCTTATGGAAAAACAATTTTCTCTCAGTTAACTAAATTTAGGGAGGATACTCTTGAGAAGTAATTTCAAATAAGTTTACTTTTAACGATTTCTAGCAAGATAGCTTTTTTTTCCCCACAGATGTGCTTTTTCTTGTTCTGGATTTATATGCATTGTTATTGCAAAGAACAAATCAAGACTAAGGTGTTTTGAACAGTGTGATTCTGACAGCACAAAACAAGTTGCAACATAGGGATAAGACTAAAATACATGGTTCTTTAAGTAAACTGATGTGCTTGGGGAGTTCAGAGTTGAGCTGTAGCAGAAGTAGAGTCAAATAAATGGGATTTCTGACTTCCACCTGTGTGCAGCAGTTCAGTTTGAGGTATTTGAAGCATATGAAAAGATAAGGCTGTCACTACTTTTCTGGCTTTATTAGTACAATGGTGTGTCTTTAAAGATAAGGTGACAGCAGAATGTTTTGCATGTGGGGTAGCCTGTTGCATCTGCAGTTGAGTAAAATTACTTCTAATCTCTGATGAGATCTCAGTGTGACTTCCAGTTTAAGCTTCAAACATTGCTTTCCCATCTTCTGCTGTCTTGAATCATCTTACCAACTTGGTTATCTTCATAAAAATCTGGTGAGCACAGGAGACATCTTCTGAGGGCAGTGTCTGATCAACCTGTCTGTATGTATGGAGTCTTTTGCTCTGTGTGAGTAGTTCTGCCAAGTTGTGTGGTCTGGCATGAAGGAAGTCAGAGAGTGTCTAAGTGTGGCTGCATGGAGAGCGCACAGGAGGCTCCCCAGCTACCTGCAAGGCTTGTGTGGTTTTGAGAAGCTAGTGGTTTTGGCAGCATATTTTTCTGTCCACTCCTCTGGTAAAATTAAACCCAAAAGCCCCAGAGACTGTTGTAACCATTGAGAGAAGGGATGTGACTCAGTTCTAACAGCCTTGGTGTTGGTGGAAATGTTGCCTGGTGAAGTTACCAAACTTCTTTTCAGGTCATAGGCTTAAAAGGGACTGCAACAATTGATAGTGTCTGTGGGAGTGCTTTTGGTAATTCTTCCTACGAAGAGCTTACGTCTCTGAAAACTTGGCTGGAGAAACGATAAAGATCTTATTTTCTCCTCTTGTTTTGGTACCCAGGTTTGGTTTTTACCCTATCATGAAGTTTAGGATGCCTCAGTCCAACAAAATAAAGAACATTTTAATCCAATTTCCCAATTTTAATCCAATTTCCAACATTTTAAACCAATTTTCTGGGTCCAACTTTTTTTTTTTCCTTCACCTGGGAACTCTTGTCAAAACCACTTGGCATTGGTGCAGTTTAGCAGTTTACTGGGCAATCATCTAAAGAGCAGCAGAGATTTAAATAGCAGGAACATGTTTACAGTATGTTATAATTTGTAATCTTGAAATAATTCAATGAGTACTTTTACCTTTTTTGGTGATTGTAGCTCTTTCTTTACTTTAAAGAAGACTTTATTTACTGCAGCGTCTCAGTGCGCTGTTGCTGTGTCAATATTTCCAAGGCAGCAGGGGAATGTTTACATAAAAACACCAAAGTGTTTTCTTTAGTTTTTTTAATTACAAACATTTGCATCCATAAAATTCTTTGCACAAAACTTAGGTAGCTTTTTTTAATTCTGTTCAAAGCTAAACCTGGATCATACTCAGTTTCCATATTTTTTTTTATTTTCTGAACCATGCAATATGCACATTTTATCTGAACCTACATCAGCAGGTGTAGAAGATTCCACCTGCCACTTCAAATGGCAGTTCTAATGATCTGAAGTCAGGAGTGGTTGTTTAAAAACAGCTACATTGCTTACACTGGCTGCAGTGTAAGTGCTTTTGATTAAAGCACCATCTGCATTTCTGATACTCAGTGATCATAAATGCCCTCTGTTACCCCCAAATTTGAGGTTACATGAAGGTATTGGGCAGTAAAGTGTGCTGATATTGGTTGGTGGGGCTGCTTAGTTGATGGTGGCAGAGGGCCTGGACTTTGTGTCCAGGAGTAGATGTTCCTGGCATAAACAGGGACAAGGCATGTCTTTGAAATGTGTAACATGAGCTAACAGTTCAAAGCTCCTCTGCCTAAACTTCCCACCTTGCTCATGGGCATTCTGGCATGTGTCTTCCACCATACCTGTCTAGTCTCAGCTCCTGGGTTTTTTTCACTTTGTAACAGTGAAATGTCATTGATGATGTTCTCTGAAGGTGCCTTTGCTCAGGGCATGCAGGTGTGTGTCTTGCTGCACTTGGTGTGACTGAGTGGACTTGAAGCAATAGAGTCCTTGAAGTGGTACTGGATTGGGAGAAGCATTTAGTTTTCCTTTCCTGTGTCATTTTCCTTGTCCTTTTTCCCTCACTAGCACTCTCCCAAGCGGGATATGTGACCTTGTTATTGAGTATTGGTGTTATTGAGTATTGGGGAAATCTCACTGCCCTTACATGGAAGAAATGAGTGACTTTACACCTGTAAGATCATGAAGATTTTCCAGGAGCAGCACAAAAAATGTGGTGATATTCAAAGGCAAAAATAGTGACTTTGAGGGTACCTGGTCTGTCACTTACTTTCCCATTGAGGAAAAGAAGATGCAGCTTTCTGGCTTAGTGTGGTATTGGCCGGTGGAAAAGCTTTGGGCAGAATATCTCAATGGGGTTTGGTTGCAGAAAGTAAATGACATGTGCATCAGTATTGCTGCAGGTGCTCTGTGGGCCAATATATGAACAGAAAAAGGAGCCCTGGCCAGCAGGTGAAGCTGGCCAGGCTGTCAGTGATGCTGACCCACCAAGCTTGAGGGTATTTCATGGAAATTATTACAGAACTATGGAGCCTAAGGAGGGACCTTGAAAGACCACTCTTTTTCTCGTGCCTTAGCATGCTTTAAAAAAAAAAAAACCAAAGCAACAGAAATCCACACAGCTAGGAAGTACTTTCATTGTATGACTGGAATATAGTTGCAAACGCTTTCTGAGAGGACAGTGGGTGACACCTGATACGCACCGTTTCCTACCATGCATTTTCTGTTTTAAACATTTTTATTACCTGCAAATGAAATGGACTAAAATTGAGTCTTTCAGTATTATTAGAGAACAATACAATTTACCTGTGTGTTAAGACAAAATGTTTTTTACTTTTGTTAGCAAGCCTTTAAAAATGTTTGTTTGGAGTTTTTTGTCAGTGCTCAAAGCATTGAAAACAAAGCCTTAGCATGTTGCAACACTGTTGCACTGCTGAGAACAGCACAAGTTGTTCACAGGCCTGTGTTGCACAGAGGTATAAATAATCTGAATTGTTCCCCATCAGATGGGGAGGAACAGATAAGCACATCCTTTCACCTGCCTCTTGTATGAGGAAGCTGTTAATACGGAGTGCTTCCCCAAATGGAGAAGCTGAGAACTAGACCTTGGGTCACCTGCTTCCCTCTGGTTCACAGCATCACAATTGCTGGGCTGGGATACACAGTACCTTTTTGCTTCTCTTGATCTCTCCAGCAAAGAGCAGTTTCTGCAGAGCATGGAAACAAAGAAACTCTTCCTTTTTGTGTTACTTCCCCCTTTCCCCCCCGCCCCCGTTCTGCAGCTTCAGTCTTGACACAAGAAATGCTGGAACTGAGAAACAGAAACGGCTGAGATGTTTACTGTTGAGTGTGAGGGAAGTGCAATGCCACTTAGCTTTCCTAAGTCTGGGAATTGTTTGTAATAGCCTGGTTAATATCTCCCAGTGGTAGAGGACCAGAAAAGGTAAACATACTTATTGCTGTGGCTTGTGTTGCCCAGGAGAATACCACAGCATGCCCTATATATTGAATGGCATGAGCATGGGAAGATTTGGCTGTGGTAGGAGGTAAAAATTACTTGACAGATGTGTTCTGGTAAGATGGCTTACTCTGTGGCTTAACCTGACAAGCCACAGGAAAGTAAAACTTACTTCTCTTTCAAAATGCAGAAGTTACTTTCTTGAGATGGTGTTGTTGCCTTGAGCATGTGTGCCTTTTTGATGTAGAGTGTTTTAAAAATAGTGATGCAAGTGATGGGCCCTGCCAAGCAAGAGCCGAAAGCTTTGAAATGTTTGCTGTAGATGCTTCATCAGTGAGTTTGCTCTGCTCAAGACTACTGGCAATTAAATTAACTGATGTATTCATATTTTAATGCCTGTGAAGTTTCACCACAGGTTTACAGTGTCATTATGTCATTATTGAAAAATTATTTTGTACACAGCAATCAAAGGACCTAATCTTCTGATCTGTCATCTTCCTTCCTCCCCCCCCCCTTCCCCATTCCCCCCATCCCAGTCTGTGGGAGAGATGTCACTGTGAAAAGGAGAGCAATTTCAGGCATCACAGTGAAGGCTGGATTGACTTAGGGAGATTCAGAGAGCACCATTTACCTGATGTTCTCCTCTCTGTTGCTGCACCCCTTGAAAACAGGCAGGACTAGAGACAAAGAGTCAGCAGCACCCAAGTGGGTCAGTGAGGAGTGAGCCCTTTGAGATAGGTAAGGATGGGAAAGTTGTCAATATTTAATAACTTTCACCTATGGTGAAAATCCATTCCAAGGATTTGGTGAAGTAGGAAATGCACCCACCCTAAACTTGTACTTACACAGAGCTCCAGAAAAGGGGTGAAGTTTGGGGCTGCCTTTAGCTTCCCTGCTTTCCCTCCTTGTCTCTTTACCATGCTTGCTGCGGAGGCTTTGGCAGGAAGAAGGGGTCAGTTCACCACCCCTGTTCCTTGAGACACCTGGGCTTGTGGAGTTCCAAGTGGTGCTGGAACAGTTGGTGCTGCTGGGAGAGGTGGGTCAACTGTGGCTTGTGGGCACAGCACAGGAAATCACATTGTGCTGTGCCAGGGCTGCACAACGACTGAGCTCATCATGCTCTAGGAGCTCATGGTGGAAGCAGAAATGTAGTTGATGTCTAGAAAATATGAGTATGGCAAATTTACATGTAAATATTGGAAATTTTAACTACAGAACCACAGGAGGCTGGAGAAAACATAGTCTACTAGGGGAAAACAGTAAACTAGGGGAAATAATCTATTTGGAGGCCTCTTTCAAGCAGTAAGGAAGTAACAGAGTCTGTAAGACTGTTGTGTGTCATGTTAAGGACAGTAAATACTGAGTCATAAATTATAGAGATGCATTGTGTAAGTCAAATTGTTGAGGGTGGCATATGAATATTTGTTCCCTGTGTTATTTCCTATTGCAGTTTCTACTCCAGTCTTTTTTTTTTTTTTAAATAGGAGTTCCTGGGGACAGTCAGTGGTAATGCCCTGAGTAGGCTGGATTTTACCTCCTGTTGTTCAGTGTAGTTTTCCAGGGCCCTTGGCAATTTCTCTGTTTCCTTTAAAGATGATGATTTAGCCCACAAATTTCCAAATATCCCAGTGTTCCTTCTAATTTGTTCTGAATTAAGGTGCTTCCAACATCTCTAAATACCTCTACTAGGTAGTGGGTAAGAGAAGCTCAACTTCTGTGTGTGTCTTTGAGTTTATTTTGTTCCTGTCATGTCTCTTGTCCTCTGACACACAGTGGTGTTCTTTACAGTGCAAGCTTTTACTTCTCATGTTCTTAAAACAAAGCTTAGCCACCTGACCTAGGATGCAGCATTATGTCAAAAAAAATCATTCAGCCCATTTTGTTCAAAGTGAAGCTGCTCCTACTGCAGCTATATAAAAATTACTCCATTTTTTCTCAACAAGATGAGCATCTTATGTTCAGCACACTCACATACATTTATTTTTTTCCAGTTTTCCAATTGAGTGTTTTCATTGTTGAAATGTTATTTTAACAGGTTGTGGTATCAGAAAAGTTATTTGTTTCTTCCAGAAAAAAGCAATTCCTATAAAACAGAAAAGGTCCTGAAAACCCATCTCAATTATTCTAAGATGTTTTCTTCCTTTTTACTTCCTGAAAGGAAAATTGATTGATCTAGGAATTTGCACAGAAATTTCTCTCACTTTACTGTAGAGCCGTAGAAGTACATTATAACAATCTTTTCATGCACTTTTTACTGCATAAAGGTGTGTGTGGTAACAAAACATGAGTCTTGGCTTTTACATTAATGAAGATGGCCTGCAGTACAAGTGGGATATTTCAAAACATTTTAAAAACAGAAATTTTAAATAATTTCTCTCTTTACTTAGAGGATAAACAAATTATGTGAACCAATTTCTGAGACTATATTTGTAGCACTGTCTTTAGTTTCTATTTTGGTGATCTGGCGTGGAGCCAGAGTTGTTTTTATTAACTTGGAATTTTTCTGGCAAAATGCAAAAATAGTTCTCTTTTATTATTACGAACATTTTGCAAAATCTCCTTTCAGAATAGACTTTTCTAAGTTAACCAGCACTTCTGCAGTTATTTTCTACTTCTTAGAAAACCACAGCTGAAAGGAGCAATTAAAATCTTGATTGCTGCTTTAAACTTGGAATTTAATCTGTATTTAACACAAATAAGCTCTCATGTCAAGATTGCTTGATGCAGCCGTTTCCCCTGTCAATGTTAATCATACTTTTGGCTATGTGCAGACTGTAGGATCTGGTGCTTAGGGATTTAGAAATCATGGGCTCTTATACAAGTGATTCCAGATGGGTGGATTTCTCTTTGGAGACTCCTGGGCCTTCCCAAGACATAACTTGTACCAGCCAGTCCACACTTGCAACACAATGCCTCTTGAGAGTCATTTGGTGCAGCTGGGCTGTGTTGTGCTTGGTAAAGCTGCACTGAATTTCTCTCATCCAGACTTGCAAGCAGATCAATAGTAGGCCTTACCAATATCAACATAAAAAGAAACACATGAAAAATCCCTGGAGGTGACTCTCTGCATACTCCCTCACTTTCGCTGTCACTGCAGGAGCAGGGAGGTGCTCTGTGCAGAGACAGCTGAGCTGATCCTGGCGTCAGGTGCCACAGAGCTGTGGCAGCATCCTGGGGATGTGGGTCCTGGCAAGTCCCAGTCCCTGCTCCCTATAAACAGTGTCCCCAGCAGGAACACAAAGGAGGTAAACTGCTGCTCATCTGTGGCTTTTGGGCAAGGCAGATGTCCACCTCTGTAGTGTGAGGTAGAGAGCTAGGATGTACTCACAAAGCAGTCTATGCATAGGAGAGCACTGGACCCAAGTCACAGCAGTCCCAGCCATGGCAATGACTAAACCTACATATCACTGAGCTGTGAGCTGCTGTACAGGATGCCAAAGCATTGTGCCTGCCTACCTTTACTCTCCTTCCCCCCAAAATATAAAGCTAAGTTTATATAAATGTAAAACTCTCATGCAAATACCAAGTGGATTTCATTGTCAAGTTTTAAAAAAACGTCAATGGTCTAAGCATAATAAATAAATAAATCGATAAATCGCTATAAGTGTCTGTTTTATTCAAAGCCACATTTGCAATTCAGAAATGTTTGTTGGAGCCATCAGACTTTTCCCAGCTCTCAAGCAAAGAGAGAACCTTCTGTTGAGAAGTCATCTGCCTCAGGTGATGCACTACTCATGGGTGTGTTACATCTATTAACTGCAACAGCAGTCCCTGTCTGAAATTTGGGGTGGCTGGGGGGCTCAGCTGCCATCTCACAAGTGCATCACAAAGCTTGTCACGTAAAATCAAGGCACCTCCAGTTGGACCAACTTGGGCAAGCAGCATGAGGACAGAAAATCTGATAATGAACAGTTGTAAGACAGTGTCTTTTAGTTGCTCTCTTGGTATCATTCCTATATCCCAGGAAAAGTTCCCACCATCAAAAAAAAATTGTTTTAAAACAGGATGAAACTTCACGTGCACAGGTTTAGTATCCACAAAGTTTCAATGTAAACTTTTATTTCCTGGGCAATAAGAGTTTTCACTATTGAAAATTGAGGCACTGATAGTCTTTTCATTCTTCCAGCAGACTACAGAGCAAATAACAAATGAGTACTTTGATTTTTACCAACTTCTAGTAGTTGGCCTGTTTTCATAATGCATAAATTATTACACAGATTGTTGTTTTGGCTGGAGGAATAAGTTCTAACACATTGTAGATATTTAGTAGGGAGAATTTGTTCTGAAACAACCATGTGTCCTGGGAAAGAGATGAGAAAAGATAAACAAAGAAATGAACATTTGGAATGGAAATGGTGAGGTAGTTGCTGCCCAAAGTGGAAAGCAGAATTCAAGTGCATTTCTTCTCATGCATGTGCAGTATTTTGGTATCTTGAATCAAAGGAAAGAATGCACAGAATCTGCCCGTTCTTTCTAGTAACTGCCTGCATGTTCACATCCAGCTAACATTTACGTTTTCAGTTTAAGCAGGAATACTGTAACAAGTCCTGGTGAACCAAGAGACAATATATTGCAATGGTTAATTTGATGTATTGTTAGTCTTTTTTATTCCCACTACATTGAGATACACATTTGTTTTCAGCTTGAAAATTTAAGAAGGTGTGAGCTCTGCTTTTGATTAGCTATGTAGGCCCATCCCACAGTGCGTCACTAATTGGTAAGATTTTAATATCACAAAAGCTAGACTGATTTACATCATTAGCAATGGATCCATCCTCCTTTGCATTGATTACAGGTCAGCTGAGGATTTCACTGCTGTGGGAAGATGTATGGTTGATGTGAATCAGCAAAGCTGGCCCTGCGCTGCACTCATCTGGCCCCCTGTCAGCATCAGAGCCCTGCCTGCTTGAAAGCAAGAGGTCACCCTCAGTGCACTGCTGAAATATGCCCGTTGTTGGCAGGAGGGTCCCTACTGCAGAGCAGTGAAATTCAACACAGCCCTCAGAATCAGTCTGGCAGCAGCTCATGGGTATGAAGGCACTTTGTCATTCTCCTCAGGACGTGCTGAACAAATCCTTAGCCAAGCAATGGAAATGAGGCATGTTTCCAAGTCGTGTCAGTGAGTTCTAGGGAAGTGCTTGTCAGTAACTCTGTGCGTGTTCCCACTCTGCCTTGCTAAGAGATGTGTTTCAGCCTGTCCTGGAAAGGGATGAACTTCTGCAGCTTACAAAGTACCTGTAACTGTGTAACTGCTCTGGTTGAGCCTTTGACTGATTTTTCAGCTCCTTAAGCAAACCAAGAGATTAAAAGAAAAAACACTCTCAGTCTGCTTGAGCTGAATTTTTGTTCTTCTGAAAAAATAAATATTTATCAAAAAAATTCTAGAGAAAGTTGTAGGGGGAAAAAAGACACAGACCTATTTTTTACTGAGATATGCTCCAATCCCTTAATCATCTTTGTTGCCCTCCAGTGGATCCAAGTCCAGGAGCTCCATGTCCATCTTGTACTGAGGACCCCAGAGCTGGACACAGCACTCCAGATGTGGCCTTACCAGGGCTGAGCAGAGGGGCAGGAGATCACCTCCCTCGACCTGCTGGCAATGCTCTTCCTAATGCACCCCAGGATTCTATTGGCCTTCTTGGCCACCAGGGCACACTGCTGGCTCATGGACAGATGGTTGTCTACCAGCACCCCTAGGTCCTTCTCCACACAGCTGCTTTCCAGCAATCAGCCCCCACCCTGTACTGGTGCAGGGGGTTATTGTAAATTTTGCAGCCAATCTTTTGTTAATTGGTACTGCCATCACCCAATAATCTCCTTTTTCAGTGTGTCCTATATGCCCATAATACTACTTAAATTGGCTTAATTATTCCCCTTCCACTTCCAAGCCATGGCAGCCTATAGCTGCCATGTTCCAGGGAAGCAGAGAATGCAGGAACTCAAAGGAAATCCCACAAATACCTGCTGACTGTTTTTCCCAACTATTCCCATAACAACCTACAGGCCTTTTTTGTGTCTTCAGCGCATCACACTGTGAGTGTGCAGCCAGCACGTGTGTGTAAGCAGGTGAATGGTTGTCTGGAGAGATGAGGCAATGTGGTTTCACTGCAATGTGAAACCTCCCCTGCACCATGACCTCCTTGATAAGACCAGCTCCACTCGATGTGGCAGGTGCACTCCTTTTGGAAGACAAGGTAGAGAAACCTATCTTGGGAATATTCTACAGCTCTGAAAAGGCTTGAGGCACAGCTTTGTGGGCAGCTTTTCTTTTTTACTCCAGTCACAAGCCTTATCATGGGTATGACTTCGGGAAAGGGTTGTGGTCAAGAGAATTAGGAGGGCATTCAGGTTTGCTACTAGGAAAAGAAACCAGCAGCAGCCTGTGGTAACAGAGCATTGTAATTAAGCCAGGTGAAAACTAAAACCACATGGAAACTCCCCCATACTTTGAAGTCTTTGAAATACCAAACTACATCCATTTTTTTGTAGCTTATGCAGATACTGCTGTTAGACACCTTAGCTATCTGTCTTAGGCTGAGTCAGGGGTGATCTCATGACTGGTATCATACCACATATTTCTTCCCTGCTCTCCCCAGGACTAATGCATGAACAAGTCAATAACTACACTGAAGATTATTTTCAAGAATGCCATAAATACATCAGATAAATTAGTTAAGATATTCCACTGTTAAATATAAAATGTACTGCTCCTCATTTGTGGCAAATTCACTTTTATAGCATTTTACTAAATGAGCTTGTCAAGTCATTCTCTTGAAAAATGAAGCATTCTTTTAAAACCTATTAAGGTCCCCAGTCTGTTTCATCCTGGAGCGAGCAAGGCAAATGAGAGACTGACTCAATCCAAAATCATCTGACTTCAGAGAGAGTTTTGCTCATTTTTGGATTAGGTTTTCCCATAAAAACTGACATAAATCATGGTAATAGATACAGAGGCTGTAATACTGGATCACCCGGCAACACAAATCTGATATCAGATGTGAACACCTCTGCATTATGCTGAATGAGAGTGAAAAAAATGTTAGGTATGTGGATTTCTTGCCAGCCACAAGAGAACAAACAAGACCACAGCCAAAAGAAAGTGTTATAATACCTTATGTAATATCTTACATATAGCTTTTATAATAAGAATTCAAATAGCCTGTATAAGACATACCTCCTACATACATTTTTTTGAACCAGTATGAACCAGTAGAGTGAGTTTTCTAGGCACCTTGCAATTTGTGTCTATTAGATAGGGTATGAAACACCCAAAATAATCATGTCAAACCACAGCCAGAGCACATAATAAAACAAGCTATTTCAAACAAAATTTCTATCTTACAAGCACGGTCATGTAGCTGAAGTGTCAGAAAACACACACGTGGTCAAGTGAACCCCTTGTGCTCAGAATTAAGTAATTAGCTGAGAAGTTGCACAAAAGGGACATTAATTCATGATTTCCACATTTCAGTTTGGCCATAAACCTGGCAATGTTTAACTAATACCCCAGAGATCATTCCAGGCTGGAAGGATATCTTTCCACCCTCAGCTGGAAATATTAAACAAGAAGAAATTTTCTGCATGGTGGGATCCAAACACTGCTACTATAACATGTTTGTGCAATCTCTGCAGCTGGGGTTCTCAAGAGGTTCATGTACCAGAGGTCCAGAGGCACTCAGGAGTATCAGAAGCACACTTTGCACCTGAAAATATGAGAAGGGCACATCCTAGAAGAGTGTTTCCCTGTTGTTAAAATATGAAGTGCTGTTCATTCCCTTGCGTGGCTTTTTAATAGAAGAAGCCAAATATCAGGAAGAATGTTTGCATTTGCCTCCACAAGAATCAAGGACGCCTTTGCAAATTATTTGCACCAAAAATAATCTATTTGAAAAATGCTATCCTGTAACATCATGAAAAAAAACCCAATCTGAAGTCCTGGAAATATAACAGCATGCTTAAATGACACTGCTAACAACACAGAACCATGCCAGGCTGAGGGTGAATATTCTGGAAGTTGTACTTTTGGCTCTATTCAGCCCTATTGATTAAGAGTGTTACAGAAAGTTTTACTATCTTCCCAAACTCCTTTGAGATCACTAGTAAAGGAAATATAGGCAGTGATTTAACCACAGCAAGTCTCTCAAAAAATCAGATATTTAATTTTGCTTAAACAGAAAACACAACCTGAGGAAGAGAGGAGATTTATTTTCATAATAGGGTGGAAAACATAATCATCTGTCTCCAGAGGGGCTATAAGTTGTTGGCAGTAAACACTTAACAAATAAAATATAATCTGGTAATCAGTTTAGTGCTGTGCCTTTGCCCTGAAATTGTCTGTATGAACTCAGAGCAGAACACCATTAACACCTGGCACCCAAGCTATGGCCAGGCGATGCCAAGCTGGAGTGAAGGCTTTTTCCCATGTCACTGCATCCATGCCAAGAGTACACAGAGCTTTCCTGAAATGATGAAAACTAACTACTGCACAAGGAAAAAAAGAAAACAGTGCCACAAAGAAGTCCCAGAAAGGTGAGGAGAAAACTGTAGTTATCCATCAGGCCCTGTTTCCCTGCACAAGAAGGGGCTCAGCAGCAGCCACTTGCTGAGTGCCACAGTGCCCACAGTCAGTGACAGCATCCCCAGCAGGGTGAAAGACTGCAGTACCCTCAGCTGGCCTGTTAGGAGATGAATGGGCTTCAGTCCCTCCCTGGAAGTAAACTATAGCCAATTCATTTTGTAGCTTGCCCACACTTAGATGACACTTCAAGACATCGTTAAAGTGTGGGAGATGGCCATAAAACAATCCAACAAAGTGTTTTCCTTTCCTCAGACTGTGTTTAGCATTGGAATGACAAGTTACATTACTGTGGAGTAAGGACTGCATTTGTTTACTCACTGAAACAGTCAGAATCCAAGAGTATTTGAGTTCCTTTTTCAGCCTTTAAATAACCAAGTCTTTTCATATCTGTTAGGTTTTTCTGGAACTCAATCAGTAAAATGTCTTTCAGTTTTCATTTTTAAGTTCATGTTTTACATATAGACCATACGTTTCTTAACATTTTATGCTCTGACTATATGATCCTCTATAGGCATAAGTCAATTTTCTTGTGTTTACTTTTCAAAAGATATTTAAAACTTTCTCAGAAACTATTTTCTAGTCCTTGATATTCTCAGATATGTATGAAATATAAATAAATCTATGTCACTTTCAGTAGCCAAGGCTATTCTTAGTATACATGATCCAAAGAAGTTTGGACGTTGCATGACTAGTCTGATATAAACAATTGCATTCAATAAATAAATTAAGTAGAAATATTAAAAAACAACAGTGTAATGTAATGTGATTTAGTTTACACAGAAATATAAGTACAAAATGTCATACTTTGGATGCCAAATATTGTATTAATATTGGATAAAAATGAGCCACTTACTCCAAGTTGCTTCTTTATAATCCCAACATCCTGTCTTTCCAATATCAGTACTGGAAATAACAATATTCTAGGCCATTAGAGTGATACACTTGATAGCTTATTCAGCTTTCTCAGCTCTACTCCTATGTTATGCACAATCTGAGAAGACACCAAGACTCATCTCAGCACCCACTCTCCAAGAAGATTTCAGCCAGCACCAGCTCTCCTGGATTTGCAGGTTTTGTCATGAATTCACAAAACAGCCCTTGTCTGATGCTTGATGAAGATGAATCCCACAGCCCTCCCCAGGACCCCTGAGCACTGAGGTGCTGGGCATCACAAGGGCAGAGCTGGACCAGGGCTGAGGGCCTCTGCTCCTCCGGGGCTTGAAGGCCTCTGGTCTGCCAGCCAGCTTTAGTCATTCTTAACTGGCACATGCAAGGAAAATAAGCATAACACCTTATAGTCTTGCTGACTGACTCCAAGATATCTTATCTATTTCTTTTTTCCTAGTAGTCTGTCAAGAAGATCATCATTAAAGATTTTCACATTTTCTCCAGACTTGGGTCCACTGTTTATGACAAGTTTCATCCTGGTCTTGGGCTACTGACTGTATACTGACTGTAATTCCCCTTTCACCCCATCACAGTATGGTATCTACCAAATACAGCTTTGTTGAAGGGGTCAACTACTTGTGATTGATTTAATTAGGACATTAACTTGTCCTTTAATGTCCTGTCCCCCCGACAGTTGGGGCATCACCCTCAAGTCTGTTCTTCTGCCCTCAGGAGCCCAAGAGGGTCCCTGGAGAAACCATGTACATAAACAGGGATGATGTTCACCTACTGACTTTGAATGTGACAAAGCAGGGACCTTCAGTGTTGTCACATTGAAGTAGCTACTAATATTTCACCATGTGTTAATACTCTTTGCTGAATAGGAACAGAGCTCAGCTTGTGCTTCATTTCCAACAAAACAGGGACTTTCAAACATGGGCTAATCATGTGTTTTGCTGAATTTACAGCCTCCAGCAAAACAACCAAAGAACACAGGCAAGCCCACTGTCTGAGAAACCTTCCTTCTTCCTCTTTCCAGGGTGCATTACCTCTGTTTACTTGTATTTGCAAATGGTAAAAAAAAAAAAAATTGCACTGTGTGTTCTTTAGTTGAACCATTCTTCTCTGGGAAAGGCTGGTTATTCCAGAGCACACCAAGTAATACTAGAAGGCAGAAATGACAAGAAAGAACAAAGACGCATTCATTTAGCACAAAATAAATATGTTGAGAAAGGAATTACTCAAGGCTTGAAAGAATATAAACCCACATTTTTAATTTTTTATGTAACAGGGACAGCAGCCTGAGTAATCAAAAAGAGGAAGTAATTGCTTTAAATTAACATAAACTACATGCTCAATTTTACTAATAAAACACAGTGGGAACATTTATATTACTAGATTTTTAATAATAAATCTTATATCTAAAATTGAGTGAAAGAAAAAAATCAAAAACTCATGTTAACTGGGAAAACAATATAAATATTAGGTATTAGGTTTGATTAGGGGAAAAAATGACAGAATTATCAAATGGAAAGAGTTGTTATTTTCAGTTCATTGAAGAGAATTCACTGGTGGGGTAAACCAGGCTATGGTAGTTTCCCTGCCTTAGATATCTAAATCCTCCTCTACCCATATCTGAGGAATTGCTGTGGTCACCAGCTGCTGGACTAGACTAGACTGACAGTTTTAACTCTTGACATTTTTCAGTCTCTGTGAATAAACCTTGCCTGGAGGAGGGGTAGGTCCAGGTCCTGCCTCCTGGAGGAAAGACCCAGGCACTGGCCTGAGCAGTCAGTCTCCATCATTCAGTCTTTTTTCACAGCAGTATTTATACACAGTGAAACAATATTAAGGGAAGCCTGAAGAAAGCTCTTTGTGAACAACTTTGCAAATTGAATGTTGGGTGGTATTCTAAGAAATGGGAGAAAATCTCTGGCAATGAGGGTGTGGGGAAAACAAAGGCTTTATTTTTCCATTCTCATTTTCAGGCTGGTTTGTGTAGCCTTTCTTATAAATTAATTAGGATGGACTGAGTGGGAAGAAGGGATGGGGAACTTGTACACTTTATTTCTGAACTGGTTTCCAAGTCATTCAGAGCTTGGAAGCAAAGGAAGGACTGAAAGGATGGGATTTCACACCACAAAGACAATTCACAGAGATCAATTTGACTTCTCAAATTCTTTCCCACACCATCTGCTGCTCACCACTCCTAGTCCTTGACTCATAAGCCCACCTCTGACCTCTACCTCATGCCAAATATCCTTCATTTTATAATTGTAGACAGGGCTATTGCCTGTCCACATTAATTCATCTCAGCTTGGGAAGAAATGAAGAAAATATGGGAAGACACATAACTGCTTCCAGAACTACACTCCTTTCTATACTTATTTTTCTAAGAGCCATCAGTCAGATCCTCACTCTGAGGACAGCAAAGGCCGTTCATGGTTATTTCCCATGAAACCAGGACTGCCACTCTAAACTAAAGTACTCTTTTGCAAATATGTGTCATGTGGGGAAGAGCATGGAGGGCTTCACTGTTTCAGAGAGAATTTTCTTTTTGCATGCTCAGAAAAATGACATTCTGTTCCAAAGCAACTCATGCCAAGTTTACAGCTAAAGTCATTCTGGAGCTATCCAAGCAAAGAAGAAAAGGAAATACATATCCCAAAAATGTTTTAATCATGGAAATTTATGTTCAGGGTCTAAATAACTCAAGAGATGCCTAAAAAGCTTTTGTGAATTCTGAAAAGAAAAAATCACTTATAAGCATAGGGACCAAATAAAGCATTGAAAATATCAAACTACCAGGCAAATTATAAATACATTAAAATGTTCACTTAAAGCTTTAAAATTGGTCCTATCTCCACCATTATTTCTTTAATGAAAAGAGTAAAAATAGGTTAAGAAACAATTTCCCCCATGTGGATTTTTCCTTTTCAGTTAATTTAGAAATAATTCAGAAGTGCTCTTGTCATGTCAAATGAAAAACTGTTAGGAATGCTTCAAGGAAATATATCTTCATTACAGCAGGCTTGTTATTTGGGTCTTCCAATGGTCACCTTGGTAACTTCTTACGTTGATCCTCCACAAGTGTAATCCATGTTCTGTTGTATTAGAAACAGCTAAACATTTCAAGAATGCTAAATCATATTTCAGTATCACTCTGTACTTTGACTTTTGAAACTGCTTTGGCTGACTTGTTCAATGTGCAGGTAAAGAAGCAAAGGGAGGAACAGAAGGTGTTGACTGAGTGATCTTACAGAATAAAAGACCACATTGTATCTTGTTATCTCAGGTATTTCTTTTTTAAAGTCTCTCCCCTTCTTTATACTTTGGAATAAGGTGACCACGAAAAGTAGAGCTTAGCAAAAGAATGGGCATATGAAAAGAAAGACTTTACTGTACCAGTACATCAGTTGAAAATACGCAGTATGCTTGGCAGCATGAGGTCATTCCTTTCTTGGAAAAGGTAATTTCATAGATCAAGCGGGGAAGGTGCAATTTGCTTACCTGTACTTTACAATAAGTAAAGTCCATTCTGCCTCTTTGAATAAATGCACAAAGTCAGTTTGGGGTTAGTTGGTTGGATTTTTTCTCAATCACCATTTATTTTCATTAATTGGCAGTTTATACTCTTACATCAACATGAGGAAAAATCTTGAACTCATGCATATTCTCACCCTTCCCTTTGTGAGTCATGTAAAAACCCTTACATCCAAAGACTATTACTGGGAACATGCATGCCAACCAAGCGAGTGTGAAGCCAGAGGAGCTGAAGTCTTCAAGAGGAGACCAGAAGCTGTGGCATGGGCAAGTTTCTTTTGTTGGGATTCTTTCCTGAGCACTACTAGAAACTTTCAGGGAGGTGCTCTCAAGCTACTTTTTTTTTTTTTTTTGGTGTTTTTTTTTTTTTTTTGGTGTTTTTTTTTGTGGGTGTTTTTTGTTTTGGTTTGTTGTTTTTTCTTTTGTTTTTGTTGGAAACAGCATCTAAAGGTGGAAGAAAGACAACTTGGCCAACTTGGTTAGGTGCTGTCAGTGTAGATGGTTGATCCAGANGTGATAAAGCAGATGCAAATTTTGTCACAGATCTTCCATGCCAGGGAGAAATAGCAGCCCATTTTGTTATGGAACAAAGTGTCAGTTATGTCTCCCCACCCTACCAAATGGAAAGTGAGTAAGAAAAACACTTCAGAAAAACCAAATGGTTAGGTGGGATCACAAGTGATACAATGAAAGAGGGAAAAGTAAAAAGTGTTGAAATAGAAAATGGGGTGGTAAAAAGCAGAACTGCTGAGGTTACAGAAGTTACATTAAAGAGGAAAACAAAACCCATGTGTGCATCCCAAGACCCCTCCAAAAGTCAAGAATTTCACCTCAGCCTGTGCAACTGCCTGAACTTGAGGACTTCTCTGCAGATCACATCAAGGGATTGCCTCCAACTTCTAGGGCTCTAGAGCAACACAAGCATCAATACCCAGGGAGTGGCTCTACAGAAAAGAAGCAAGCAAAGAACACCTCCATGCTATGGGACTGCAGAATGGAAAGGGCTGACTTCTAAGGCTGTGTTCCTGAGAGCCTGGGTGACCCAGGCTGACAGCTGGGGGATGCATGCTGCTGCACAGCCTGGCAGTGCTCCACAAATCCAGAAAGCAGCTTCTTCTGCCCTCAGCCTCAGGGCATTGGGGTGCCCTCTGCTCTCTCCAGCACTGGCTGCATCTGGTGAGCCACACAACACCCACCCAACCCTCCTGCAGTGGCCCCAGCTGTTCTCTCCTGACTTGAACTGCACATGCCCTCTTACACACCCTGCCTTGCTCAGCACTTCTCTGGTCACCAAGGCAGACATAAGGTCTGTATCTTTTTCTTCCTTTCCAAGCTCCTGACTCTGGGGCAGCAGCTTGCTGTATTATTTACGATGTCGCAGTGCGAAGGCCAGGAATGAGGGAGGATTGGATTCCAAGAGAGCCACTTCTTTCCCATGAAAAGTATGCACAGTCCTAACGCCTGGAGTATGTTTTCTGCTACAGACAAATAATTTCCATGATACGTGGTATGTATAAATACCTTATTTCTACCTCTTCTCCTACAACTTTTGCCATCCATAGCAACATAAAATAATGACAGACCCTAAAGGAAAACAGAAAACTTTTGTCCATTTTCTTCGTATTTATTCTATGCAGATAGGGATAAGCATTTATAAAGTCTCAATGCACACCCTTTGAATTACTTGTGATTATGATTACTTCATCCTTTTTTCACCCCTCAAGTACTTCTGCAGCTTCATTGACCCCACTCTGCTACTGTGGTCAAGCCTCTCTCCTGATAAGTGTGTTTAGTATGTTTTCTCCTAAAAGTCTTGAAGATAAAACTGGAAATACAACTGAAAGCCTGAAGATTGTACAGCCTGCTGCCTGGATGCCTGCAGGCCCCATGCCTTGATGCCTGCACCACTTCACACTGCATGATTCCTTCATAGCCCAATTAAACCAGAAAAGTAGAAAAGTTTTAGCTTTAGCTCTCTGATAGATTGAAGTTTTATTGTTATTTCATAAGACAGCAACCAAGGCAAAAATACTGAAGTCAAACGTAACGTGTATTTGTAATGACTCTACCTGGAGTTATTAAAATCTTGATTAGTTTCTAAGAATATTTGTCACTATATGTTGTTTGTACTTCAGCCCAAGCTTCTACTCAACTTTGCCATAGCTATATTTGTTCAACCTATATTCCAATGAGGCTCCTTATTGCACACACAGCCATGCCAAGGACAGCTGGTGGTGAAGGGGGAAAACAGCCAGCATCAGAAACTTCTTAAGCTTCTTCAAGGAATCCTGGCCAGAGACCTTCTAAAACAAAAGAAATCCCTACCAGTCACATGCAGTACAATGTGAAGTTTTTTGTTGTTGTTGGTTTTTTTTTTTTTTTTTTTTCCCCAGAGGACTCTAAAGCTATGACCGCAGCACTAGAAAAAACAGGGCCTGGAAATGAGCTTAAGCACTGGACTGCTAATTGCCCATTATGCTTAACTGCAAGCATGTGTCCTGGAAAAGGTTTGGCTCATGTCAGCTCACACTGTCCCAGACAGGATCCAGAGCAGGAGATGGTGAGTGTGCAGCCCATTCCAGCAGGCAGCATGCACCAGGCAAACACCAGACCAGCCTCCCCTTTTCCCTCTTCCTGTGCCTAGCACCACCTTTTTTCACTGCCTTCAGACTCTCCAGAGCATAGGACACATGTTCTCAGCTTCATACTATGAAAATGTCACTCCAATAACCATTTTTCTTCAGGAAAAGAAAGAGCCAATTAAAAAAACACAAACATGCTAACAGTTGCATTGTAGGTCCACGGAAAGGAAGCAATTGGTTTGTAAAACGGATCGGGTCAGGTCTTGGCACTTGGCCAAAAACCCAAGTGCCTTCACTTGTTTTATTTAGTGCTATAAACATAGTCCAGCTGCAAGAATCTGGTCTTACCTTCACAGGGATGGCAGAAGGCACCTGTGACACTGAGGTCACCATCATTTGGACAGTGCTGTCAGGCACATGGTGGATGGAGCTGTGAAGGGCTGGGAGCTGCATTCAATGATCCTTTCCACTCAGCATATTCTGTGATTTTGTGATCCTGCTGAAACCCTTGAGAGCATTAGAACCAGGAAAGATTTTTTCCCTGTGCAGAACAAATGTTAGTTTTGATCCTAGAAACAACAATTGCTTTGGCTGAAACCTCTCTGTTTAAACAGACACCCAAATAAGAACATCAGGAGGAATGTCTTTCCTTCATAGGTAACAATAATCTTGCCATCTGTAACTCTTTTTTATCCTTGAGATGTCTGTAGCTTTAGAGTAAATTAGGGTGTTGGTTTTTATTCTTCTCTTTGTTTTTATTTTTAAGATCTCAGAATTTAATTATGTTGAAACAGTTCGCATGCTTCATTTAAGTGATGTCAGAATTTCTTTCTTGAGCTGTTTCATGGGAAGAATCCTTACTTCTTTTTCTCTGTTTACACTGAAGGTTCATGAAGCCAATGTAAACACTAAAATGAGTGTAAATACCAGGGATTAACTTTAGGAGATTTGAAAGCAACAGGGTTTGCCTTAATAAAATCAAGCAAATAATTAAGCAGCAGGGTTTGCCTTAATAAAATTAAGCAGATAGTTTAGTATTTCTATATATCTCTATATATAGTTTAGAGGTCCTGAAGAAGTATGTTCCCCTTATTACACATTCATCATTTGAGCTTTTTGAGGATTTTCTCAAAGAGTCAAGGATAGCATTATGTTGGTGTTAAGCTATTTTTTTTATTAACTTCAGGGAGAGGACAACTGGGTTATTGCTTCATTAAATGTGCAGACACTCACTCAAGTTGTATTCTCCACACTGCAATACAGCAAGATTTTTATACAATACAATATTCTTGAAGGATTGTTGTCTTTCTTGTGAGCTGTTCTTTGACTCTAACTGCCTCCTGCTCCTGCTTATTGTGGATGTCCTCTGCTTCCTCTGAGTATCCTGTAATATTACTGGGGAAATTTCCATGATCCTAACACTAAAACTCCTGGTTATAATTACCTTTAAAAAACGAGGGGGCAAAAAAGAAGAATGTCACTCAAAAAAAAAAAAAAAAAAAAAAAAAAAAAAAAAAAAAAAAAAAAAAGTATTATCTTGCCCTAATCAATGCCAGAAAAAGTAATTTTGCTTTCTAACAAGCAAAACATAGAAGAGAACATGGAGGCGATGGCTGTTGAATAAAAGTTTAGGAAGAAAGTTACAGTTTTAAGAGATTCCAATGTGGCCAATGAGATGAGAGCCTCATAAAGCCAAAATACTCTCAGAATACTTAAAAGATTTTGCTTGCCGTTTCCAGCCTGAACAAAATCAAGGAGGGATTTAAAGAACTCAGTGCAAGGCTAAAAGAATTATTGATTGCTTAGGTATAACTGAAATCTCACCGGGATTTACAAGGAGCACTGAGAGTGTGGGTGCTGGAGTTCATGGAAACACCCCTTGCCTCTACTGCCCTCGGCTGACGCCTCTTCCCTTCAGCACCGCACCAACCAGGTGGGTCAGGTAAATACACACCTGGCACCCGATCCCAGGAGAAATAATGAAAAGCAGGGCAGATTCAAACAACAGCAACTAACAGTATGCACACTGCATTTTGCCAGACTGACTGGGTGTGCCTTTAGGCTGTTGTCACCTTTGTGTTTGCCTGCGCACGTACCGCGAGATGCCGGGCGCCAGCAGCCGTGCGGGTGGAATTGAGGTTACACACAGCGTAACCGGGGCAGTGAAGGCTCCGCACAGAGCAGATCGTGGGCAGGCCGCGGGCACCCCTCTTCCCCGGACAGCCCAAGCCTCGGTGTTCCCAGTGCGCTGCGCAGGAAGGATCGAGGCAGGGAATTCTCCTCTTTAGGGGACCCCGACACCGCTTCCCCGCGGGGCCAGGGCACGGCCCGCGCCCGCCGCAGGACTACAGCTCCCAGCGAGCCTTGCGCCGCCTCCATCTTCCCCCTCACAAACACCGCGAGGTGCGTTGTTGAAACTCAACGCCTTGTTGAAATAAAACCCGTCCTCGAACAAAACTTTATCAGAATGTGTTTTGAGCCTGCAGGGAGGCACGCAGCTGAAATAGATCCTCGAATTAGCCCTCATGATCCCGTTGGGTTCACTTTGGCAGGAGGCCGGAGTCTCCACTCCCGGGCTGCTCTTTCTCCCAGAGGAGCTGTAAGTCAGCCTTTCTTTCCTGGAGGCGATGTAGTGTCCTGGGAATGTCCTCAAAATACGTGGTGGGTCAGCTCATCTCCTGCTTCAGCAGTATTCAACAAACCCGGCCGCTGGCCTCTGCCACCACTCACCCCCTTCACTGTTCCTCAGTGTCTGGGACGATGAGACTGAAGATGCTGCCCGACATTGCTCTGCTGCCTGTGGTTTTTCCTTGCTGTAGACTTGCTGCCTATGAGTGAGGAGCTGTAGTTCAAGCTTTGCTAAATCTCGTGTATCTACACCGGGCCTTTTGTTTATGTGCTGTACATGGCAGGAGCAACTCACGACAGGTGCTGCACGGGCAGTACGTACAAATACACACAAACACCATTTTCCAAGTGGCTGTTGCTCTATATTTTTGATTTTGGGCAGCCATTTGGTAGTCTTCGCTATGGAGAACTCAGTACCTTTGAAAAGTCCATGTATTTTATCTACAAGTAGGCATTGCCTGGGTAGCACTATCATGGGTTTTCCATAAACACACCAGTATTTCTCCTCTCCTGTCTCCCTTTGGGTGGATCTTAGTTAAGCACAGCTCACATACAGGATTTTGAAAGCCCTGCTAGAGGAGGAGCCTTGGTAGGAGATCTGGCAAGGCCAGGGGTCTGCAGGCAAGGATTATCTACAGCAAGGTGGCTCAGGGAGATAAGGATGGAGGTACATGTGCATCTATCCGAGAGTGGGAGCAGGGAGAGAGTAGACAGAGCAACGAATGGATCTCAACTGCTATGGCAGAGAGCTGTATATAAGTATTAGGAGATCCAAGTAAAAAGAAATTTGAGTCAAAAGTTTTGAGTAGATTGGGTGGGAGCCATAAAAGTGGGCTGGGGTGAACTAGGAGAAGCTGAGACGAACAATAAGCAGAGTCTGCAAGTGGACACCAGTGGGGAGGAAGGAAAAGGAGGAATCTAGGAGGTAGTGTGGAAATACATAAGCTGTTTATGCAGAAGTGGTGTGAGGCTTCTCTTGTGTAAGTACTCTTAACACCAGGTTGGAGGCAGGGACATAAGCACAAGTTGGTGATTCTCCTTCCCTTGTTTTGTTTTTCTTGCTGTTTCCCCCCATTTTTAAAGCATGGAGGTCCCTTGGAAGCAGCTTTTTTTTTCTCCAAATGTCCAACACAATTTTCTTTATCCTGAAAAAAAAAAAAAAAAAAGAAACTAAGTAACACTTCCTGCAAGTGACATTGCATCCATGCACTTTCGGAGCCTGTTTCCTAACCTTAGCATCAGTGGGCTCTGAACAATTTCAGGAAAGATTCCTTAATTTCTTTCACTCTTTTCCATCAATTGGCTTCTCTCACTCCACCCAGTCTTAGCAGCACGTTTACAGGCTTTTCCTACCATTCGCACTATAAAGAAGTATGTTTTGAATCAAAAGAAAATTTGTAGTCAGTCCATCCTATCCCAAGGAGCAGTCACCTTTTCAGAATCTGGTTTTCTGAGTACCCCCTATCAATTTTTACCTTCAGAAACTTTCTTGTAATACACTAGAACTCCATGTTCTTTCCCATGGCATTCCTCACAGCTTCGAGCTTTGCTATCAGCCTCAGTGACTGGAAAAAAGAGATAAAGATTTAAAATCCTCTTCCCATTAGCACCAAACTAGCGTATGCTCAGTTGCACAGTCTAGAGTCATCCATCTCCTGAGCAGATTTCACAGAAAAACAACCTCAGAAATGCTAAATAATTAACTGGTCTTTCCACAAGGCTGGCTAAGCTCAGGCCTCCCAGCCCTGTTATGGTCTTGTGTAAATCAGAAATCCAGAACCGGCATAAAAACTGCAACAGCCTGAGGGAGCATCTAATAACATCGTGTGGGAAACTGCAGCGTTCCCCCGGCTGAACCCCATGAGGTCCCTTCCAAGCATCAGTCAGCATACACTGGCAAGAAAGCTGTGTATTGATTTTGATTATCTGCACTATATGTGTGCTTGTAGAATCTGAAATTAAACAGCAGATTGGGTTTCCAGTCCCAACACCCTATTTATTTCTGGTTTTATTTCCCTGAAGGAAAGGTGAAAGAACGGAGAGCAAAACGAACCTTGCGGGAGGTTACAATGTACACAAAGCCATCTTGGGAGTAGGGGCGGTTCTTCGCTCAGCAGAGAACATGGGAAAGAGGGTGAGGAATGGGAATGTCTGCTGATGTTTAGGGGAAGCAGCAGCAGCAGAGAGAAGTACAGCGGTTGTTCTCGGGGTGCACTTAACCCTGCCGCCGCTCCGCTGGCGGGCACAGGCCCAGCGCACGCCCCGGCTCCCATGGCGCCGAGGCACCGCCGCCACGGCCGGGAGCTCTCGCCTCCTCCAGGGACTCCCCTGGCCCAGGGCAGGCGGCCGCCCCTCCGCCC